>CAJNDS010000968.1:692156-829656 GCA_905221605.1 Symbiodinium natans
CTCAAGCCTCCAAGGCCTAAAGAAAACCTGGACACCCCCCCCCCCCCCCCAAGAAGACCTCAACATGGCCCAAAGGCCCCCAAAAAAAAGACCATAGACCCAATAAGCCCTAAACCTATAAACCCTAAACCCAATAAGCCCTACTAGTACAAACCCAGCACGCCTTATAAGCCCTAACACTGAGCTGCATCTGTTTTGGCTTCTTTTGCAGCATCCTCAGCTCCCACGATCGTCGAGCGCGGGAGGTCCTGCGGCTAGCCGGGTGTAAGTCTGATTTAGGGCTTAGGGTTTGGGGTTCAGGGCCAGGATGGTGTAGGGTTTAGGGCTGAGGATAGTTTAGGGTTTAGGGAGTCTGTGTCTGGGGCACGAGAAGGGACTCGGTGAAGACACTAGAAGCCTTTGCGTTCGCAGCCTGTCCTTCACAATGTCGTTGAGCCGTTCCCCGGCCTTGACATAACCTTGTATGGCGCTGGACAAGCTGCGACCATTTTAGGGTTTAGGGTTTAGGGTTTAGGGTTTAGGGTCCAGGAAGCCCTCCACATATGCAGGGCAGAACCTGCCGCAGAAGTGCCCATGGATTCAAAGGGGTGCTGCCATTGGCGTTGTTCTTACTCTTGTTCTATTGTTTTCGTTTTCTAACGAGTATGACTAGTTCTTCCGACTCAAGATCATTCAAACTTCCGCTTCTACGGTTGAAGCCTTAAGCTTAAGCTGCAGGAGCCCAAGTTGTCTCGAAGATCCAGCGCTTGCTGGACCTTCTTCCAGATGTCCGGGCTCTTGGGCGTAGAGGCAACCGCCATGCCCTTCTTTCTCAGCTCTTTCTGCCTTTGCTTAGGCTTTGGTGCATGTGTGTGGTCAGGGCTGAGTTCTAAGTGCCTGAGTATGGTTAGAACCATAGTTATTTTACTTATAACCCCACTTATAACTACCCATGAAACTTCAAGTAGAGGGTGCTCAGCATGGTTATTGCCAGTCCCATGAGGCAAGACAGATGAACCTGATCTGTTTGTTTCCTAGGCAGCTGTTGAACCTAGGCTGACTAGGGATCAGGTGTTTAGGACTTATAGGCTCCATAGGCTTAGGGCCTCAGGAAAAGAGTTCACAGTTTAGGGATCAGGGGTTGAGGCGGTTTAGGGTTCAAGGGTTTGCTCGTGGCTTGAGTTGGGTGCCTTTGGATCGTTGGGATGTTGGCGGTCCGGCTCTCAGGGAGAGTCACGCATGACGGGGTCATGGATTGTTTTCAGCTGTACGCTTACCCCACTTATAGCTACCCATGAACCTTCAAGTACCTCAAACAAGCCTCACGCCCCGTAACCCAGAAACCCTAAACCCTAAGCAGTAAACCCTAAACACTTGAAATCCCTAAACCGTAACGGCAGGCTGCAGATGTCTTTGAGCCTCGAAGATCTTGGACAGCGTCTTCTTGCGGGCTCTGGTGGAGCGAAGGCCGTGCTTGATGGTCTTTGCCTTTTGGGTTTAGGGTTGAAGGTTTAGGGTTTAGGGTTTTGCTCCATCCGCACCCTAAACCTTAAACCAAAAAAAACCCAACAAACGCGGGGGGGGGGGGGGGGGGGGGGGGCCCGGGGATGGGAAACTTCCCTTTATAAGGTGACATCGGGAGGGCAAGCAAGGGGGGGGGGGGCCGTAGATTGCGCTTAGGGTTTAGGGTGTGGTGGATTTACATCCCTTCCGGGGCATTGTAGCAAAATCGCCCTCATGAAGAATACGCTTTTTTTCCCGAAGTGCCAGAATCAGGGTGTGACAGCACCGTATTAGGGTTTAGGGTTTAGGGTTTAGGGTTTAGGGTTTAGGGTTTAGGGTTTAGGGTTTAGGGTGCCCAACCCAAGGTTAAAAATGCGCCCCGAAACATGCCCGGAGCATCTCCGCAGCAAGACTTTGGTAAACGCACCTTAAACTCTTTAAGGTTCATGTCGTCCCCAAGCAGCCTTTTCTAAACTCGAGGCGCGCAATACACTAAACCCTAAACCCTAGACCGCAACACAGCCCGAAATTTTCGTTGGGGGGCCCATGCCTTGGGCCTTCATAGCCTAGGGTGAAAGATGTGGCGCCCCTCATCGGGGCTAAGAGTTTAGTGTTTAGGGTTTAAGGTTTGGGGTTTAAGATTTTAGGGTTTAGGGTTTAAGGTTTAGGGCTTTAAGGTTTAGGGTTTAGGGTTTGATTCAAGTCACGGAGTTCATCAGACACCGGCACACTTCCCCCCGTGCCCCCTGCTGTGCTCAGCGAGGCGCAAGCCCTACTCAGCCCTACAATCTCGAATCCCGGGTTTAGGGTTTAGGGTTTAGGGTTTAGGGTTTAGGGTTTAGGGTTTAGGGTTTAGGGTTTAGGGTAGGAGTTCAAAAAGTGACCGCATAAAGCTTAGGGGTTCACCTCAAGAACCCCCAAAAGCCTGCGTTTTTGCAGGTCAGCACTATAAAACTTATAGGACCCTACCTACCCAAAACGCAGGTTATGGGCTCTTAAGGTAGGGTTTAGGGTTTAGGGTTTAGGGTTTAGGGTTTAGGGTTTAGGGTTTAGGGTTTAGGGTTTAGGGTTTAGGGTTTAGGGTTTAGGGTTTAGGGTTTCGGGCTTCGGGTTTCGGGTTTCGGGTTTCGGGCTTAGGGTTGGGGGTTTGGTTTAGGGTTTAGGGTTTAGGTTTCAGGGCTTCTGGGAGGAAACAGGTACCTACAAAACCTGGCAGTTTCGTGAACTTTTGGAGAGGTTTGTTTGCTTGTTTTTCTCTTTCGGGGGGCGGGGGGGAGGGGTTGGTTTCGTAACCATGTTGCTCTATCCATGCCCAAAACACCGGTATTTACAGCATTGTTGCTCCTCTACACAACATGCTGCACCAGGACGTTTGACGTTTCTGTAACAAGACGCATTGTCACAAGGCTTACATGGTTTTATGTGCTTGTTTGCCGCCATTGCGCCCTTTCACTAGAACGCCCGAAGTGAAAGAAGTGATGTGTACTTCTGTGTCACATATTTCAGATTTGTGTAGGTTCACAAGATAAAAGTTCAAAAACATCGGTTCTTACAGTGTTTATTGCTGTGGGACATCCTAACCTAATTCTCGCGTTCCTGAAAAATGTCCATGCAGACTGTGCTTGAGCAGCTAAAACCCACGCGAAAACAGCGTCCGAACCTCCAAGTCACCAGGTTTTTTAGGTGCCTGGGGTAGGGTTTAGGGTTTAGGGTTTCGGGTTTAGGGTTTAGGGTGCAGGTTTCAGGGCTTCTAGGAGCCCTGCAACCCTACACGCAAGAGGCGGCCTTCCGCACAGCCTTGGGAGCTCGATGCAGGCGCTGGGGTCCGCCCCGCAGCTTCCTTTGCGGGGCATCGCTTAGGGTTTAGGGTTCTTAGGGTTCTTAGGGTTTATAGGGTTCATAGGGTTCATAGGGTTTAGGGTTTAGGGTTTAGGGCATCTCGCAAGCATGAAGGCTCGTTGGAATTTCGGTTAGGCTCACGGGCAGTTCTAAGTGGGGTTGTAAGTAGGGTGGCCATAGTTGTAGGTGGTTACAACCTTATTTTAAAAAGCCATAGAAAGGGTTTAGGGTTTAGGGTTTAGGGTTTAGGATTAGGGTTTAGGGTTTAGGGATTAGGGCCTTCTCGTAAGGGTTTTCCCCCCCTTTGAAATGGGACTCCCGAGCCCATAAAGTTAAAGGAACCTTTAGAATTAAGAAACCCTAAACCCGAAACCCGAAACCCGAAACCCTAAGCCCTAAACCCTAAACCCTAAACCCTAAACCCTTTTGCATCCGGGCTTGGGGCAGTCGGCCGGGGATGTAAGTTGCGGATCTCAACGCATGGCGCTCGAGCAAAGGAGCAGTACTACTGACTGCACGTCTCTATTCGACAATGCCAGCGTCGAGAAACAATTTCAACTGTGAGGACGGATCTCAATGCCAACCCTAAACCCTAAACCCTAAACCCTAAACCCGAAACCCGAAACCCTAAACCCTAAGCCCTAAGCCCTGAGCCCTGAGTCAACCGCTGAAGATTGACTTGCACAAAGGTCGGCTGCTGGGAGTTCTGAGTGGAAGTTGGAATGTTGGATCCAGCAGACAGGGCCCTAAACCCCCAAACACCCTGGAGTTCCCAACAAGGGTTTAGGGTTAGGGTTTAGAGTTTTTTAGGGTGTAGGGTTTGAACCAGTACAGCCCCCCAAAGTTCCTAACTTGGACTCAATAGACCCCTAGACCCCAAAACTTGGGATGTTCCCCTTGTCCTAAATTGGGAATTATAACAGGGGGTGCTAGAATCCCAGGGGAACATCCCGACCCTAACCCTAAAACCCTAAAGCCCGAACCTAAAGAGAATTTGAGACATGGACCCATAACCCTAACAACCCTGGTTCCCCTAGCCACGATCGTGGTGCCTTTTTAGCCTGCACATTCCGTTAGCCCCTTTTTTGCAGACACATAGAACAAAGAAGGCTTGTGGTAGCAGGCCACACCTCTTTGTTTGTTCCGGGCTGGGGCTCCAAGGAATGTGCAAGCCAAGTCTAGGGGGGTGGTACCTTCTGCGCTGCATGCGCTGTTCAAGTGGAAGCCCTGCAACACGGCAACAGCAATCAGACTGCGGCACACCGCCACGTGTGTCCCACACCAACCCTACTACGAGTCACGCCAACATCAACATCTACGAAGCTTACTGTCGGTTAGTAGGGAATGAGGGAATGAGGTACCCTATATCATCCTGTAAGGGGAATATATAGGGGGATATAGGGTACCTCATTCCCTCATTCCCTACTAGACAAGAGTAAGGAAGATGAAGGTGGCAACCCTAAACCCTAAACAGGAAGTTGCCGAAGAAGCCCCAAGCTGCCCTGTCCCAATCAAAGTTGCAACGCAACGCTATGCAACCCAAATCCCAAAACTGCTCCCTAAACCCTAAACCCTAAACCCTAAACCCCAAACCCCAAACCCCAAACCCTAAACCCTAAACCCTAAACCCTAAACCCTAAACCCTAAACCCTAAACCCTTCCTGCAGCGAAGCTGCAGAAAGGACTTGACGAAGTCGCGGCTGGCCCTCTCCACGGCCCTTGCGACCGTCCTGAGTCCTGGGAAGAGCCGAGAGGGATTGTAAAGAGGAATGACAGGGTTTAGAGCCCCCATCGTTTGGGGTTTAGGGTAGTTTAGGGGTTTAGGGGTTAGGGTTTAGGGTTTAGGGTTTAGGGTTTAGGGTTTAGGGTCCCGCAGCCACAGGCTCCTACTATTGCACATCCCAAAACGCCGTATAAGATGAGCTACGATTTGTTAGAAAACTGATGCAACTTACTCAAGTAAACTGTCATGGAACGTGGGGGAGGGTAGGGGTTGTGGCAATGTTAAACTGCCCTTCGTTGGTCTGGCTATTTCAGCAGTGGTTCAGAGAGCGCAGGCGGCGTGCGACTCCGGAATTGAAGACTACATACCTTACAGTCTTATAGCTCTTAATAGGACATGCTTTCCAGGTGGGATCGCAGAAGGCCTCGTAAGGAATACAAAGCCGTGAACCCTAACATGTGTTACAACGAGATAGGATTCACAAAAAGCCACATCAGGGGTAACTGGCAACTCGGAACCCCAAGGAAAACACCACAGCTAAGTAGCAGGCCAGAGAGCCTACTACCTCTTCGATAAAGGGGGGTGGTCCTGTTCATCTTTAGGTACCTTCTTGTAAGTGAAGGCGGAAGCCTAAGCCCCAACAGCCCTGTAAGCCCCCAAAGCCCCCAAAGCCCCCTAAACCCCTAAACCTTGATATGAGGGTTTACGACATTCGTACCTTCTGGGGGACCTCGTTATCAGGGGATCCGAGTATTTGGGGGTCCCTATTGGGGTCCCCTATTCTCGTAAACAGAGCCAGGACGCTGTTGGCTTTCTTGGCGCCGGTCGCGGTCCCGAGGGCCTTCGCCAACTTCAGAACTCGCCGCTTTGCTTTGGCGACCTGCTCAGATTGCAAAAGAGAGCCTCTTTATGCTGGGCTACAAAGGCATGTGCCTTCTGTAGAGCTCAGGAGCTTGTCGATCCTATTGGAAATCCTCGTCAAGCACCCTTCTTTAGGGGGTGCGGGCTTATGAGACCTGAAACCGGTCATCACTCTCTGCTCGTCTGACTTATGTAACCCTCTCTTCACCCCACGTGCCGAACTCTATGGGAATGTTCGTTTTGCATGTGCGCACAAGAACTTCTGGACCCATGGTGAGCCAAACAACTGCCAAGTCCCAGAGCCTTACCTCTAGACCCTCCACACCCTGACAGGGCCTCCTAAGTGCCCCCAACTTTTTTGATCAGCCCCAAACCCCAAACCCCAAACCCCAAACCCCAAACCCCAAACCCCAAACCCTAAACCCTAAACCCTAAAACCCTAAACCCTAAGCCCTAAACCCTCAACCCCACACCCCTAAACATCAATTTCGGCACCTTCGCCGAGCGCTTGAACACTGCCGCGGCTGTCGCCTTAGCCGCCGACCCGGCGCCCAGGGTGACCGCATCGAGGGCGAGCTCGCCCAAAGCCTTCGTTGTTGTGTTAGGGTTTAGGGTTTAGGGTTTAGGGTTTAGGGTTTAGGGTTTAGGGCTCTCAGGGTTTATCACAACCTTGGTTTAGGGCTTATAGGGTATAGGGTATAGGGTTTAGGGTTTAGGGTTCAGGGTCTAGGGTGTGGGGTTTAGGGCTTCGGGCTGAGTTGGGTTTAGGGTTTTATGATTCGGGCGAAGAAGCCCGCTGAGAAAGTTCGCCCCCACAGATCCCAGTGCCTACTTGTAGCGGGGCTTCGGGTTGAGGAAAGCAGGAGAACGCCATCTGCATGATATACATGAGTGGTTGTCAAAATTAGGGTCGCTTTTGGGGTAGGGACCCCAAAAGGGGACCAGAATTTCGACAACCACCCACATGCAAGCAAGCCCAGAACCTCCAGAAGCCGGAGCTCCAAATCCTAGAAAGAGTACCTCACGCACTCTAAACCCTAAACCCTAAACCCTAAACCCTAAACTTCCCTAAACCCTAAACCCTAAACCCTAAACCCGAATCATCTCTTCTAAACCCTCATAAACCCTCAGCAGTCGGACCCGATATCCCTGAGCCCACCCACGGGAGAACACCTTTTGGTAACAAGCTTTGCCGTCCGCCCGGCTTCGCGGAGCCACTTGCTGCCAACCAGCTTCTCTACAGAGCAGAAGCCCTCACTCCACCCTCCATGCGATCCTTAACCAAAAACTCCTCAAAAAAGGGGCCGCTCAACCCTAAACCCTACACCCTGAACTCCCTAAACCCTAAACCCTAGCGAAACCCTAAACCCTAAACCCTGAACTCCCTAAACCCTAAAAACCCCTAGCGAAACCCGACCGCAAGCCAAGCAGCCAGCAGCACCTCATTGCCAGTCTCCGCCTGCGCCAGGGACTTGGCCGAGCCAACCACTGGGATGAGATCCGTGGCCACGTCCAGCCTCTGCAGAAAAACGCAGAGGTTGGTTTAGGGTACTTATAACCCCAATTATAACTGCACTGACAAGCCCCCTAAGTCCTCTAAGTAGGTCATTACACTTGGGCATATAAGCACCACGAACCTCCAAATAGAGTTCAGGGCTATGAGGACATCTCGGGCTCAGAAAGCTGAAGACCCAATCAGTAACAGCCGCTCCGCAGAACAAAGGGTTCAGGGTTTAAGGTTTCTCCAGGTCAAGATTCACAGTAACAACTTGCCTCAAACCCCTGCAAATCCCGAAGCCTTAACCCAAAACCCTAAGCCCTAAACCCTCTCGCACTCTCTCTCTCTCTCTCTTTCTTTCTTGGGTCTCTCTCTCTCTCTCTCTCTGACAAATCCTCAGCCCTGGAATGCCTATAAGCCCCCAAACCTAAACCAAAACACTTCCAAGTGGCAGCTGGTCGACGGCCTCATTCCCTGTCGAGGGGAGGAGGCCCTCCTTTGCTTCAGGAGCTCCGTCTTCATCCTGCGTTGGGATTTCTTTTGCTACCCGCCGGGCAGAACGAGCCAGGGAGTGTAGGGCTTAGAGGGTGTAGGGGTTTAGGGTTTCGGGCTTGCAGCTTTTCTCGGCTCTAGGGGATGAAACCTGAAGGTCTACCATGGGCTTGGCTTCTGACATGCTTGCGTTTTGTGAGCTTTGGAGCTTCGGGTCCCTAAACACAAGCTCACAACTCTCCTAAACTTACGTTAGATTAAAAGCCTTGGGCCACTAGAACTCGGCCTTTTTCCCCGGGCTAAGGAAGGGAGCTTGGGGGGTTCCCGGAGTGTGCAGCTTTGTTTTTTGAGGGGGAGGAAGGCAGTTACGAAGGGGACTGCCACATACTTGCGTAGACCACAACGGGTACCTTGCTTTTCTCTCAGAGATGCCCACCCACACGCCTATGGTTCCCATTGTGAAAACTCCAGTGCCCTCCCTTGGTTGTGTGGGGTCTTGGGCGCTCTTTTGGGTCCAAAACAGCAGCGGCACACCCTCCTTAACAAGCCCAGAACATGGTTCGAATGAAACACAGAAAATACCAAGGAAGATCACCAGAATTTAATAGACTAGCATAAGAATATCATGAGGGGATTCTCAGATGAGCTGCAAACCACAAGGCCCTGTCGGGCTCTTAATCTTCGACGCTCTTGTGCGAAGCCTCACGAAAGGCCACGCAGGGGTTTGTGTAGGAGGTTCTATAGGGTGTAGGGATATTAGGGCTCGGGTTTAAAGGTTCAGGGTTTAGGGCTCCTCCTCCTCCTCCTCCGCCTCAGGCGCCGGCGCCGCGTTGGACGCCGTGCTGGCCTTCCGTAGGGTTTAGGGTTTAGGGTTTAGGGTTTAGGTTTAGAAGGGTTTAAGGTTGAGGTTTTTCTTTCGCCTGGCTGACTCAAAGCCACTATGCAGTGCACGCTCTGTTGCAGGTTGACGGGGTGTTCAGGTAGCCAGCCAATAGAGAATCCCCGGAAATCCCCCGGGTGCTTTGTTGGCCATCTTCCGGCGCACGCTGCGTCGAAGGGAGCCTGGGCGCAAAGGGAGGAGCTCTCTGGCTGCTGGGCGGTTCTGGGATTTTGGGCTAAGGCGGCTGAGGGTTGAGGGTTTGTCAGGCTCAGGGATGTTAGGGTAGGGTGTTAGGGCTTATATTATATCCCTGCCCTTGAAGCCCCCGAAGATTTCAAAAAGGCCTTTGCGGGCTTTATCGCCCCTGACACCCCTGAGCCGAAACCCAAAACCCAAAACCAAAATGTCTAGCCAAAAGGCAGAGGGGGATCACGACCACCAGCGTCGCCCAGTGCGCGTGCCCCAGCGCTCGCGGATGCTCCGTGCCGCAGAAGGTGAGGGGAGGATCCTCTTGCCAAAAACCTGCGGGTACAAAGTGAAAAAGAGAGGGAGAGAGTGTGTGTGTGTGTGTTCATGTGTGAATTTGTGTTTTTCCTATATTCTTATTACACATGTATACACGCACATTTGCTGATAAATACATGTACAATTACAAACATACTCCAAAGCCTCTGCCCCCTCCAAGAAAAAGACTTCCTGAGTTGATTCATAAGCTGGCCGTGGAGCTGAGGCCAGAAATGAGAATCCCGCGCGGTTTAGAAAGGCCCAGGAGCCCAACAAGGCATCCTAAACCCTATCCTTGACCCCTACTGTGAGTTTTCAAGCCTCAAGCCTTTTTCTGCCCAACCAATCCTCAACCCTAGAACCGTTTTGTTGCATGGACTGCGGACGAAGGCGGCCGCGAACCCCACAAGGTTCAGGGTTGGAAGCCACCCCTCCCCATCCCCCCGGAAGGGTTTAGGGTTTAGGGTTTAGGGTTTAGGGTTTAGGGTTTAGGGTTGAGGGTTGAGGGTTGAGGGTTTAGGGTTTAGGGTTTACGGTTTAGGGTTCCTGCCTCGAAACTGCAAGCCTCGCAAGTCGCCGGTGTGGAGCGCCAGCGAGGGAGCGGGGGGAGCCGCCATGGCTTTGGCATCTTTCTCGGCTTCGGAACCCAGAATTGGGAAGAACCCAGAAAGTGCCGAGGGCAGGTTCCGGCATGGACCGGTGGTAGCTTCAGGGCAGCCGGGGTCTGTTCCCTCATGCTGATAGCAGAGAAAGAAAGAAGAACTGCAACAGCATGAGTGCTACACAATCTAATGGCAGGACCCAAGCCATCGCAGGGTAAGTAGCCTATGGTAGCCTTCAGCACTCCGCAGCGCCGGCTCAGGTGCTGACTTCCCTATCCCTTGAACTGCACACGTGCCGTTCTTAAGTGCCTCGGGTGCTACGCGGACATGAGGCGCTACGGGGGAAGAAGGAGATGGTGGGATATGAGCTCCAGGTCATCCCTGGCGTCCTCTCAACTCTTTTGAGGAGCCCTTGGGGCCCAAAAAGGCGCAGCACAAGCTTTAGAGATCCAGGGCTCCGCTGCTAAGGGTGTACAGGGTCGACCTACCGCCGAGAGGGGGCGGGGAGGAGGTTTGGGGCGATTCCTAGTCTAGAGCCACACAGGGATTTGCAGTTTAGGGCTCAGGGTTTAGGGGTTTATTCGACTACGAGGAATATTCAATGCGACCCTAAACCCACACTGCAAGGGCTCTCACCGATTCAGGGGTTCTTGCCTGCGGTTCAAGGGGTTGAGGGGGATTCCTCTTCCTCGGCACTCTACTGACTGCAGGATACTGTCGGTGTTGTACGTTCAGTGGTGCCCTCTTCTGGGAATCCATCAGAAGCTGCGCAGCCACCCTGAACCCTAAACCCTAAACCCTGAACCCCCAAAGTTCCGAATCCTGCCTGCGCGTGAACCATATGCCGGTTCTCCTGCTGCCAGCCTTGCCTCCGGAGAACCCATGAGACGGGGCAAGAGATATCTGTAGCCGCCTGGTGTTAAAGCCCGCCATTGCAAGGTAATGGGTTTAGGGTTTAGGGTTTAGGGTTCTAGACAGCCGCTCCATAGATGTTCGGATCAAGTCGGAGTTGGGAGGCCCACGGTGTACTAATCATAGGGCTTATAGGATTAGAGGGTTTATTTAGGGCTTATAGGGCTTGTAGGGCTTATAGGGTTTATAGGGCTTGTAGAGTTTGCTAGATGCTGGGCTGGCTAACCATACCTGCCCCGGGAGAGCGTGCGCAATCGACGCGAAAAGAACATGAATAGCGCTGCCGCCACGGCGGCAAGGGGACGGGATCTCTGCGTGGCCGCGCGAATCCCCAACCTCCTTCTCCCCTGCATCCGAAACACATTCTCACGTAAACATGAATGAAGCCTGGCTCAGTATAAGGCACAAGGGATCTCCCCAAAGTAGGTTTTCAGAAAGTGGGGCCTTGCCAGGGTGACTTCTCTGGTGAACTCAGGCTTTAGGGTTTCGGGTTTAGGGTTCAGAGTTGAGGGTTTCGGGTTTTGGGCAGGCCGGAATCCAAGCCTCTGGTGCCGTCGAGGTGGTCCCCCATGCTCCTCGTCATGGTGGTCCTGAACGTCAGACGATAGAAGCGGGTGAATTCACCAATCCCCGTAGTGTTTAGGGTTTAGGGTTTAGGGTTTAGGGTTTAGGGTTTAGGGTTTAGGGTTTAGGGCCCCCCCTCTCCGACATCCCCTACCAATACCTCCAACAAGCTAGCTAGCCTCGCAGGCCCTGAAGAAAGGCTGGGATCCAGATGAGGCTCCAAGCCCAGAAGCCAGGCCAAATTGGAGGTTCATGGGTAGTTATTAGGGTACTATACCTTGGTTCTAACCAGCTATTTTTTTGGGTTCCCCCACTTATAACCCCACTTCTCTAGCTACCCATCAAGCTCCCTGAATTCCTTATGGAACTCTTATGCTCTCATCTTTTCGGTTGCTCTAAAGCCACAAGCCCAGGAACTCCTCCAGCATCTAAGCCCTGACAAGCTCCAACTAAGCCCCGAATCTCCATGAGCCCAAACCACCCTCAAACTTGCTAAGCTTCCCATTTCCCCCCAAAAAGCATCCCCCCCCCCCCCCCCCCATTTTCCCAAAAAAGACCTCCCCACTTTTGCATCGGGCTCCTTGTTGTGTTCAACGTTGAGTTTCTCCCCTTTTGCAGCGGGCTTTTCAAGACCCCGCCCTGGAGGCGGAACCCCTTCATCCACCCTTTTTCTCATCCGGGCTCTTGTTGGCCCTAAACCCTAAACCCTAAACCCTGAAACCCTTTAAACCCTAAACCCTAAACCCTAAACCCTAAACCCTAAACCCTAACTAATTAAACCCTAAACCCTAAACCTGTATAGGTCCTCGAGGATGGCTTGCAGCTGTGCCTTGCCCGCGCCAGGTGGCACCTCCGCGGGAAGAGGGCCCAAATAGGGTTTAGGGTTTAGGGTTTAGGGTTTAGGGTTTAGGGTTTAGGGTTTAGGGTTTAGGGTTTAGGGTTTAGGGTTGCCCTCTAAGGGTCCCAGAGACTCCAATACCCCGAGGGTCCATTTCTAGTACCATTCTGGCATCAGGTACCCAAAAACCCTTCTAAATTGGGCTTTGGGGTACCTAATTCCAGAATAGTAGTACAAACGGACCCTCTGGGTTCAGGCATATTCCTCAAACCATATAAGGAACCCCTGTATATTTTAAGGAGTCCCTGAGTCCATATGTACCTAGAATGGTCTGTTCTGGCGTAGGACGATCGGGCCCCCAAAAAGGGACCATCATTTTCTACGAGCTGCCCATTTCGTAGCTTCTTGGGCCCTAGAAGCTACATGCTCTACCGGAACCTCTCTCAAGCCCAGGTATCTACGATATAGGTACATGGACCCTCGCTAATGCTTAAGGCTTCTCGGGCCTTTAATAATGTTGATTAAGCATTGTAGGATGGTGTCCCGGTACACATGGGGGATTCTCTCAATTGTGGCCCTTCTTTGGGGGAACGTTACACATAATATATATATATATATATATATACATCTGTATACATATAAAAGGCGCAATTATTAGAATAGGATGTCTAAGAGGGACCACGATATAGTGGATCCCCTCACATGCGCCCGGCCCTGCATTCATCATGCGCAAGCTTGATGACTACCATGGGCTATAGGGTGGCTAACTGGAACAATGTACGCTCGGGTCACGTAAGGAGGCAAGCAGCTATATGCCTAAAGCTACTGGGTAGAAACTGGTTGGACTCGTCTCCGTTCACACTGCAACCCTCAATTGCACAAAAGAGGGAATGGAGATCCTGAACCGGGACGATAAGCCCTGCGTTCACCTGCATCACCTGGTCACCTGACCCCTAGAACTTTTTTCCATGAGCCCTAAACTTCCTAAACCCTTTCAACCCTGACCTACCCCAAGCAACAGCATGGCATCTCAGCAGGGCACTTCCAGTCCCAACTCGCGGATGCGACGGATGAGTCCCGCCTGATGCACCCGAGTCTTTCAACTTTAAGCTGGGGTTGAGAAGGTGTATAGGCTTTAGGGCTTAGGGTTTAGGGTTTAGGGTAGGTGTATAGGGTTTCGCGCTTCGGGAATGGAGCCTTGTGGAAAGGGTATGCCAAGGCTTCTAAGGAGGGGCGCGGGGAGGCTCTCCACATCTCAATCACCGCCAAACCCCTAGCACCCCTGTTTACAGAACCTCGAAGTGGCACCCCAGCCTTCGGGTATCGGGGCCGTCAGGTCTCCCCAGACCCTGAACCCCTAGAAGCCCCAAACCCTTCAGCGCAACCCTGATCTTCCCAGGGGTCCCCGCGGTGGAGTTGGCCCCGAGCCCACCGAGCATGGGCGCCCCCGTGGCCTGCATGCCTTGATGGCGTTCTTACGGGACCCTAAACCCTAAACCCTAAACCCTAAACCCTATAGGGCCTTTCAGGGCTTAAGGCTCCCACATTTAGGAATAGGGCTTCCTTTCTTTGCGACTGGCGGGGCTTCCGAACAAAGAAACAAAACCTCAAGCTCTCGATTGGGTCCCGGAGCCAGAAACTCTCCGTGAGACCCTGAAAATGATGAGAAGGGGCTGTAGCGCTGCTTTGAGCATGTGATAGGAAGGAGATGCGAAAAGGCAGAGACGGAAGAGCCCTAGTGCCTGAAGCCAAACTAAATCAGCCTGAGACTCCCCATCAAACCCTTGCAAGCCTCATGAAGTTCATGGATCCCCTCCCCGGCGGAGCTTCAACTGACACACCCATCAACTCCAGAACCCCTCGCCGTGGCGCTGCACTGAAGACACGGTCAGGATGGCGCCATCGCGACCGGCTGATGCATGTATGTTTGGGCTTCTGGGCCTGTAAAGCTCGTTCCGAGAGGTGGCTCGTGGATTCTCCCACAAGGCCGGGTCGGCCCGAGGCCTGTCTCGCCGGGTGTAGGCTCTAGGGTGTTTGTACGTGTTTAGGGTGTAAGGTTTCAGGCGTAGGGTTGACGAGGGCTTGTGGAGGTTCTTGGGGTGTTGGGCCGGGTTCGGCAGTCAGTGCTTCGGGTTCTTGCCTTCATTGCGCGCAGGCGAGGCCGGAGAGGACGGACGGCATGCAGCTTTCGAGTATACTTGGAGGCTCACGGGTAGTTCTTTTTTTTAAACTAGCAGTATCAGTATCCTAAATAAAGGTCATAACCACCTATAAATACAATTACCCTACTTACAACCCCACTTATAACTACCCCGATCGACCTTCAAGTGCTTTCTTGGCTTTTCGTTTCTCAAGGTTCAGGGTGGAGGGGCTCCCATGCAACCTTCCGGCTAGACTACAGGGTTTCGCACCGGGGAAAAAATTCGGCGTCCTCGAAACAAGCCAAGTTGAGGGAAGCAGGGTACCACTGCTCAAGAGGGCTTAGGGTTTCGGGGCTGGGGCTTAGAGGTCAGGGTGTCGGCGTCCGCCTGTTTTCGTTGGGTTCCAAACCAAACCTGAAGCCTTGTTTGCTGGGGGGGGGGGGGTCCTGGAATAAGACAATTCAGCACTTTGAAAGATATAAATCAAGGAAATACCCACACGTCGGGTCTCGACCTCGAGCCTCAACAACCTTAAACAACTCCCTGACCTTGCCTTAAGAATCTCATTCAACCTGCCTATTTCTTGTAGGCTCCTTCTTCAAAAACCCCTTCTATCCTCTTAGGTAGCCTACCACGAAAAGGGGTCGGTTGCGCGATTTGTCGAGATTCTGAACACCCCTCTTGTGGCCCTCTGCGCCCCAGGCCGGGGGCGGGGGGGGGGGAAGGCACCAGGCACCATGAGCGGCATCACCTGATACAGAGGAGGTTCAAGGACTCGCAAAGTTTTGAGGTTTTAGGGGGTGGTTCTTCTCTTCTTGCGAACATCGTCCCGAGCTTTTTCGTCTTTCGGATTCAATAATTCCAAGGGCTCAAGGCGTTTAGGAATCTATAGGCTTTAGAGTTTCTTTGCCGCACTCACTGCGCTCGCCGAAGGCGGCTTGGGCTCCCCAAGGAAAACTCAACATTTGAGGTCCTGAAGAGAGGACCAGTGGGCAATTGCACCACCCCGCACCTTAAACCCTTGAACCCCCCATAAACCTTGCCTGACCTCGGACATGGTGGCTTGGCCCAACAAGAATCAGCACAAGCAACCGCAAATTTGTCAGGGATGGCCGCCCCCCCCCCAACCCCCACTGAACCTCAAACCCAACAAGCTCTAAACCCAGCCAAGAGTAACCCAGGAATAGCAAGGGTGCTCTTTTTGGTTTGAAGGGAACCTTCTTTGACCCCGCGCGCTCTGGCGGGAACCTAAACCCTAAAAAAACGGCCCACTCTTCTGCTTGGGTGAATTTTCTTTGGGGTTTAGGGTTTAGGGTTTAGGGTTTAGGGTTTAGGGTATAGGGTTTAGGGCCAAAGTGTTAAGGCCCTGTGTTAAGGTTGGGCACCCCTGGCGGCAGACCAGGCATGACGACTGGCGCCTTGGCGAGCTGAACCCCGTAACTCACTGGGGGGGGGGGGGGGTCAGGGTTTCGGGTTCAAGGTTCTATAGGGTTTAGAGGGTTTAGGGTTTAGGGTCTAGGGTTTAGGGTTTCGGTTTCCAGGATTTATGGTTGAAGCGGGGGCGGGGGGGGGGGGGGGGGCCTGAGAGAAGCAACACGGCTCTAGAGGTCCTGCCCTACACCTGGAGGTTCAGGGTACTTACAACCCCAGTTCTAACTGCAGCTATAAGTTTGTAGGTCCTCTATGTAGGCTCTAAGTAGACTTATTGTAAATGAGGGTATAAGTACAGCCCCCCAAAGTCCTCCAAGTAGGTCACACGTAGACTGATCATTGGGGGGGTACAAGCATCCCCATAACTACTATTTGCTTAAGAACCCCCCCCCAAAAAAAAAAAAAATAATGTTCCTCTTAAGGGCAATATAGGGATGATAGCTTATTTTTTCTGGGGGGGGGGGGGTTCTTAAGCAAATGGTAGATTAACCTCCAAGCAGGGCTTAAACGATCCAGGTCGTGGTCGCCTTCTTTCCTGTAGCCCTGAGGACTCATGGAGCCGGAGGCGCAAGTCTAGGGTTTAGGGTTTAGGGTTTAGGGTTTAGGGTTTAGGGTTTAGGGTTTAGGGCTTAGGGTTTAGGGTTTAGGGTTTAGGGTTTAGGGTTTAGGGTTTAGGGTTTCAAATTTCAGGTTTGGGGTTTGGGGTTTCGGGTTGAGGTCCATCCGGGAAGCCAATGGGGGCTTAAGAAGGAAGGGCGGTAGACTGATCTCAATTCATACATGAGACTTCTCCTTGGTTGCTGAGTTCATAAGCCCCCCCCAACAGTGTACACTTTCAGCTTTATAGTAGGAGGTTTATAGCATCCCAAAAAGGTGTAAAGTGTACTCATTCAGCTACTAAGTCTCAAAGCGGTGTTACGGCATAGGTGGGGGAATGCTGCCCCACATCGGAGCTGCAAATTGGGGACACCTCCTCAAACTCCGGAAACCACCCCATTTTAACTTGTCGGGGCAGGGTGTTTCGGATTTATAGGTTTCTCATCAGCTAACCCTATGGACAGGTGCAACCCCATGACATGGCATCTCTCCCCCCCCCCTCTTCGAAGAAATCGCAAGCAACCACATGTTGAACCTAAACCCTAAAAACCCCAAAAAACCCTACAAACCCTATAAACCCTATAGACCCTATAGACCCTAAACCCTGCACTTGCCCAAGGCCCCTACTACGGAGCTTGCAGGCCTGGGCATGTGAGGGGGAGAGCTCCGAGGGCTTGCCAGGCTTGAGGGGCTTGAGGGGCCTGAGGGGGTGACCCGGGACAGAGCTCCGCGCCTGGGGGTGCCCAAAGGTTCGTGCTATGAATACACCAATATAAAAGAATAGAATATAGGGTTTGTAAGACAATGTCTATATATATATATATATATGTAGAGGTGTCTACTTATACTTGTAGAGGTGTAGGCATTGAAGGGTTCTCGTGACAAGATCTGACATGAAATGCGCCCCTTCTTCCAACCCACTGTGCTCCAACATCAGCTGGGCCCTACAGACGTCAAACCCTACATAGCTTCCAAAACCTGAATGAACACCGGCGTTCATGCCCCACGGCTGCCCATGGGTTTAGGGTTCAGGGTTCAGGCCTTGACATTTAAGAATTTAAGGCGAAGCCACCGGTGCAGAAAGACCTTTGCCTTTCCCAAGAGCCCTCCTTGAGCCTCCACCTGTATGGCTATCACTCAGGTTCATTTGCTTTAGGCGTTAGGGTGTATGGGCCTCCATGAGTCATACTTGGAGATTCAGGGTACTCAATACCCAATTATAACTGTACCTATAACCCACTTGTAAGCCCCTTAAGTGTCATGATATGGTTATAAGTACAGTTATAATTGGCTAATAAGTACCATGAACCTCCAAGTAGGATCACAGCATGGCACAGTAAGTTCCTTTCTTTCGCGGACGCGCGCACCTACGCGTGATATGTGTTTCGTCTGAAGCAACCATAGAAACGTCCTGTGGAACTCCCCTAAACCCTAAACCCTAAACACCTAACCCCTAAACCCTAAACCCTAACCCTAAACCCGAAACCCTAAACCCTAAACCCCCCCCCCACGAACACAGGGTGCCCAGCAAGCCAGGAGCAGGGGCGTCGGTGACCTCGGGCTGCGCTATCTGCCGCTTCAACGATTCTCCCCAAGAGCTTGTTGGGGTTTAGGGTTTAGGGTTTAGGGTTTAGGGTTTGGGGGACTCCCATAAGAAGCCTAAAGCGAAACCTCAGACTGTCATCTGCGAAGAAATTGATCAAGGCGACATCCTTATTTACATAGTTTTTGCTACGAGGCTGATGCGGGTCCGGGTTGAAGTCGCGGCATTGTTGGCGGTTTCCGGAAGTAGGGGTTCCTTACTGTAAAGGGGATCCTGCTAGTTGGGGGCCTTGATTCGGGGCACCTTATTATCGCAAATCCCCATATGGCCAAACGCGTGCTGCCAGCTCATGGGATCGGGGGCTCAGAGAGACACAACACCCAGCTGCTCCACTTCCCCGAGGTTACGTACTGCCGAACTGCGGCGAGCTCCCTTGAAAGGTATCAGAGTTTCCAAAAGGCACTTGATCTCCTCTGCACCGATCTCTCTAGCCACCTGAACCGCTCATTTTCTGGTTGGACAGGGGTGGCTTGATTGATGTTGGATGCACATGGCATGGCGACTGAAGCTTCAAGGGCCTGCTTAGAACACCAACCCTAAACCCTAAACCCTAAACCCTAAACCCTAAACCCTAAACCCTAAACCCCAAAGATCGGATGCTGCGCGTAGGCCGGGAGTCCATGCCAAGCAAGGACAACTCATGTCAACACGTCAGGTCTTGCGCGCGTGCTCCGCTCGAAGCTTCAAGCCATCCCAACAGAAAGACCTGCTGTAGGCTCCTCAGGGCCCGAAACCCTAATCCCTAAATGCCCTAAACCCTAAGCCCTAAACCCCAAAACCCTAAACCCTAAATGCCCTAAATGCCCTAAAGGCCCTAAACCCCAAACCCTAAATGCCCTAAACCCAAACATGAACGTGGATTTGGCGACACTTTAAACAAGTCGCCCCCCCCACAAACCCAAAAAAGCCCACCGCTGAGCTCCCAGCGCCCCAAATCTTTTCCCGCATGGCCTTGGCATGCCTCCGGGTTTAGGGTTTTTTTTTGCCACCCAGGGTTTAGGGTTTAGGGTTTAGGGTCTAGGGTCTAGGGTCTAGGGTTTGGGTCAGGTTTGCTGTTTAGGGTTTGGGGTTTAGGCATTAGGCCTTAGGGTTGTTTGAGGCTCTCCCTCTCGTGATGCTTGGGGAGCCCAATACTATTTGACAAAGGAACATATACTTAGTTGTCCAGTACCTAGAGGAACTAAAGGCTAAGTATTACCCCAGAAAGGTCAAAGGTTACATACTCTAGTACTAAGTATACCACAACGCATGCTCGGCCCTTACTCCAGGTTGAAGTTATTCAACTTTCTAAACGACGGAAACTTTGTCTAGGCGTGGTAAGCATTCCTGGCAGGTCCGGGAGGAAGGAACGAACTGACAAAGCCATGCCACACCACGCGCTAGCCCTACAACCCAAGCACCTCCTACATAAACCCAGGCGCAATTTCAGTACACAGCCTAGAAGCAATGGAATCCAAACACTCGCACCTTCAAGTCTGTACCCCTAAACTGGCCAGGAGCATCCCACAGAGAGACCCGCCGCACATCACCCACCCCCAAACATATTCCTCTACGGAAAATAGAGAGATTACTATCTTCTATTTTTGGGGGCTCTGAAGCAAATAGTAGGCTGCACTGCACAGCGGGGATGTTCGAAGAAAATTGTTTTTTGGAGCCCATAGTCAATGGGGGCCATTTTTAGGAGTGACTACGGAGGTTCTTGGGTACCTAGAAGTATAGGGTTACAAGTAGGATAACTATGGCTATAACCTTCCTTTGGGCACTTATAACTCCACTGAGAAGTGCCCATGAACGTTTAGGGGAAGCCGGGCGAGGAAGGCGAGGAAAATGGCTGACTTTCAAGCAACCCTCACCGAGGGTGGGGAAAAACATCTCCCGAAGCCCAATGCTGCAACCCTCAATCCTAAAGCTATTCTCCCCTCAGAACCTTAATAAACTTAATGTGTTCAATACCCTCTTGGGCTTATAGAAAAAAATAAAAAATAGTTCTCAAGGGGGATATAGAAAGACCAGGGTTGGAGGGGGGGGGGGGGGTCCCAGCTAGATTGCAGAGACCCTGGCTCCCTGACGTCGGCTTCCGTGGCGACGGGGGAGTCCTCCCAAGATGCGCATTTAGAGTTTAGGGTTTGGGTTGCAAGGTTTGGGGTTTAGGGTTTAGGGTTAGGGGTTAGGGGTTAGGGGTAAGGGTTCAGGGTTAGGGACTTGGGGTGTTTTTTTCTTGGGGTTCAGGACCCTGGCTGCTGGCTAAGCGTAGTTATGGAACGCCTTGAGGGAATCAAAAGGGGAACCCAATGCCCGAAGTTGCCACCAAGACCCTGTCGTTCGAATTTGAGGAAGGAGGAGAAAATCTCATCAACGCAACTCGCAAGCGACCCCATTTTTACAGGGACCGAATGAAAGTGTCCCATTTTCATTTTTCGTTCTGGTCCCAAGATGCTCCTTTACATGCACAGTCCCTAATTCCCTAGTTGCCCAATGAAGAACCAGTGAGTTTTCTTGAGGGGCAATTTAGTCGGTTTTGGGTCTGTGCTGGGGGCCCATCAGGAGCCCATGCTTTGCCGGCATAGCAGGCAGCGCCTTTTTTTATCCCTCTCTGGCAGGCGTTCACACGGTCACGCCTCTTGCGCGCACCCTATAACAGCCCCAAGAGCTAAAACCCAGGAGCCCCCAATCTCCTCACAAGCCCAAAAAAATCTCGGATCCAGAACTCGAAAGCCTACATAGGGGGCTTCGTTATTTCCACTACCCCACAGCCCCAAAGAATCTGTAACCCACATAATTAGCTCTAAAGCCTACATGGGGGTGGGCTTCAACCTACATGGGGGGAACCTTTTTTTGGAACCCAAACACTTGACGTCAGCTGGCACGAAGGGTCTGCCTAACCCCTAAACCCTGAACGAAACCCTAAACCCTAACAGAACCGGAAACCCCTCATCCAAACCACCCAGACCCTAGCTTCTAAAGGCAAAAATCTTCGGGAATCCTCATTCAAACAAGAGTTGGTAAAGGTACGAAAAAAACTACTGCGCACGCATATACCTTCAAATGTATGCACTTATCTATGTACACACATAGAATTAGACACACACATATATAAATATGTACATGCACATATATATATATATACACATTTATGTACAGTAAACATCATTAGTATGTACACAGACACATCACATATACGTGCAGGGAATATAGGGCCCGCCGACGATCCATTTCAGCGCTTGGCCGTGGGTCGCGGCCTGCCACGGAGCTGGGCTTGACTGAGGGCCCTCTCAGTTCCCCATGGTTTGGTTTGTGCGGATTGAGGGTCTACATGGAAATACATGTGTATATATACAGATATGTACGTACACCTCTATATATATATATATGTATGTGTGTGTATAGGTACATATTCATATTTATATGTATATATATACACTAAATAAATATGTGCATATACGAAAACCCTTATACTCATACACGTGTGCGCGAGCCTCCCCCCCTTCCCCTTCCCCTGCGAAGCCACGCTGAGCCCCCCTTATGCCCTCAACCGCTCAAAACCTCAACATCTAACATCCTCACCCTGAAGCCCAAACCCTAATCATCACGAGGGGGGGGGGGGCCTTGGGTACGAGCCAAGTTGTTTTTTCTTTTTTTTCGGTCCCCTTCTGTGTACCCTACAATACAAGTAGAAAGGCCTAGAGAACTTGCCAAGCAGGTCCGCTCCCCTAAGCCCTGATCCCCCAAATGCCTCATTTCCCAGACACGGGTCCCATGGCAAATGGCACATTTTTTCGGAGAGCGACGCGCTGTGAAATCGAGACCCGCGTCATCGTTGGTTCGTGACCGTCTGTGGACATCCATCAGCAACACTGACTGATCCACAGAGTGGCCATCATGGGGAGGGGCGGGGACGGTAGAGGCGGCTGCAGCCGATATCCATTAGAAACGGATGAATGAGCGCTTTGTTGCTGTTGATGCTTTCTTTAGCCATGCACTCTGTACGGTGACCTGGTCAGACTGGTATGGTCGGGGGCCAAGCTATGAATGGCTTCCCATGCCTGTGGTTTCTCCGAATTTTGCTGGTTCGGATTTGAGGATAAGGAGGGGTTATAAGAGATTTGTTGGGCTGAGTTCGGCGTCGCCCCCCAGCCCCACACCACTTGTCAACATGTTTTTCAAACCCAGGGTTTCCCTAACGCGCATGTTAGGGTCTTTAACGAGTCCGGGAAGCTGGAGACGATGGGGATTGGGGAGAAGAGTATCGGGCCATGTGGCCAGCATTTAGCGATGGAACACGGAGGCGACACCCGATCGCAGAGCTCAGCTGCATCTCACCAAAGCAGAGGCCAAACCCGAAACCGCAAAACCTAAACCTCCATGACCTTCTTCCATATTTACACCCTAAACCTGGTAGGTGATTGGGAAGAACCCCCCTATGGGATTCTTAGAAAGAAAGGTTTTGAGCTAACGCTCAAAGCTTCAAACCCAAAAGCGTTTGCTGGATCTCTGTCTTCTGAGCGCGCCTCCAGCGGAGTGTGTGCATTGGAGCGGAGAGGTCTGACATTGGGCTACCTAGTTTTCCAAGCCATTCAGGAATAATTAGGGTTTAAGGTTTAGGGTTTAGGGATAATTCTTCAACCCGAAAAGGTTACAGTTCAACTATGGGCCAAACACAGGGAACCCTAACCACATCTGCTCTCTCACTATCGCTGCCAACATCTCCAGGAGCCCAATGGGAGCCTTCTGGTTTGAGAGCCGGCTTCCTCAAGCACCATCCCGAGCCGGACGTCTTGTCGCGCGGGGCTTTTGGCGAAAGCGTAGCATGTAATGAGCTTTTTCCCTAAACCCTAAACCCTAAACCCTAAACCCTAAACCCTAAACCACTTCACTGAGCTTGCCGCTGGGATTGTGTCGCAGACTGACATTCCGGATGTGCAAGTAGAAGGAAGCTCGGCTCTTGCCACGCGGCCGGCTTTCTAAACTTTGGTCCCATTCGAGTGCCAAGTTCGTTGCATACATATGTATATATATATATATATATACATATGTATCTATATATGTATGTATATGTATATATATATACTATATTTATTTATTTGTGTTTGTTTTTACATGTGTATATGTCATGGCCCTTATGGAAAACCAATAAAAGGGACCCTACTTTAGGGAATCTACCCCCATTCGTCGCTGCTCAGTGCGCCCCGAGGATGTCTCCGCAATGTACTGCGGCTCCCGGATCCTTGTCTCTGGCTTGTGGCTTGGGTTCAGGGTTTAGGGTTTAGGGTTTAGGATTTAGGGTTTAGGGTTCAGGGTTCAGGGTTCAGGGTTCAGGGTTTAGGGTTTAGGGTTTAGGGTTTAGGGAATAGGGAAGAGGGTTGACGGTTTATCTGGCTTGTGGTTTGGGTTCTAGGGCTTTGCCTTGGGATGTTCCCCGTTATACTAAGAGTCCTTAATAGGGATTATAGTGCCCGAATTATGATCCTTCTTAGGGACTGGTAGTATAAGGGGGAACGTCCCAAGTTTTACCAGTAGGGTTTGACCTTCCGAGGCCCGAAGAGCTGTGTTTTGGTAGATGTCTTCAAGCATCTCATCAGGGCTTGACAGCGGAATACTTGGAGCTTAGGGTTTAGGGTTTAGGGTTTAGGAGGTTTTACAGAAAGAAGCCTCCTGGGCTGTTGATAGGAAGGCTCAGAAAGAATCTTCACCCATATGCCTGGCTCCTGACAGCTTTGCCCAGTGGGATTGTGAGGAAGAACATAAATAGACCTAGCAGGAGAGTTTAGTTGGGGTTTCTACGGTTTCGTATGGGAGGTCTGGGCATGGCCTCCCCCCTGATAGGACCCTGGGCTTGTGAACTACCTACCTTGGCCCCGCAAGAAGGGCCCTGATGAACTACCTCATACTGAACTGATTGCTGGGACTCTTGCTGGCTATGGATTTCGGGGCAGGGGATCGGTTTGGGAGGGAGTAGATCTTGCACGAGTTAGGGCTTCAAACGTAGGGTGTCGGCTGCGGTTGCTGAAGGGTTTGGAGAGGTCCGGCTCTCACAGAGTCCCAGCTACACATCGGGCGCAAGGGCATTGGCATCGTCGGCTGCGGCATCATCCTTGCCCCGGCATCAAGCGACACTTGAACAGATATCAGGTTGCGGACTTCAGAGACTTAAAGCCCTGTACACTGCACAGCCCTTTCGAACCAACAACTAAAGAATCTAAACTTCCCCTGTCCGAAGGTGGGGACCTTCATTGCCAGCATCCCCAAGAGGACATTCCACAGATACACGAACTACAGAATCAAAAGGGTTTAGGGTTTTAGGGTTTAGGGTTTAGGGCTACACAAACCAAAACCACAACCAACACCAGAATAAACACCCACACCGCGAGCAACCAAGCCATGGGTTGATAATTCAGCAGCAGCTGGCTTTGTTCAACCTTTTTTTAGGGTTTAGGGTTTAGGATTTAGGGTTTAGGGTTTAGGGTTTAGGATTGCAGTAGGATCCTTCAACCATGCACCCTTTTTGCATCTGGTCTGCAGCGGCTCAAACAGGTAAGAGGTAACAAAGGCCGACACCGACACCCCTGAACCCCAAAGCCATCAGGGCCTAAACGCTGGCATTCCCCTAAACCCTAAACCCTAAACCCTAAACCCTATAGATTCCAGATTCAACTTCTCGACCCGAGGCACGGCCGCATCACCACTGGACCCGGCCCTTGGAGCCGTGGGGACATCGGGTACACCACGCCGGGCGCCTGCACCCAAGCAAGCCTCAACCCCTAAAAGCGTTGTGAATCCTACAAACCTTAAATGTCAAACCTATAAACCCTCTAAGTCCGGTAGACTCTCAAAGCTTCAACCCTAGTCCTATGAATCCTATCAAACTCTTACCTTAAATGTCACAACCCTCTACACCCTCTAAATCCGGCAGTTTAGGGTTTAGGGTTTAGGGTTTAGGGTTTAGGGTTTAGGGTTTAGGGAACTCTCAAAGCTTCAACCCCTCAAACCCTTTGGGAGGGAGGCGCTTGGAAGCCAACCCCTCGGTTTCCCGAGGCCGCCTAATCTCACGGGCCTCGTTGCTTAGAGGGTTTAGGGTTTAGGGTTTAGGGGTTTAGGGTTTTATTTTGGGGTGGGGCTAGGGTTTGGGGTTTGGGGTTGAGGGTTAAGGGCTGGTATAGTTGGGGTCGGCACCATTTTCGGCAGTCTGGATGGGAGAACCTTGAGCTCGAATGTTCAGTTCAGGTTCCTGTGGTTCCCGGATGGCTTCCTTCATTAGGGTTTAGGGTTTAGGGTTTAGGGTTCAGGACTTCTGTGCTCCTCACGATATTCGGGGGTTCTTCTGCTTGTAATCGATTCGGACTCGCACATCGGCCTGCATCTGTGGGACGAATGGGCGGGCGGCCTGGATAGGGGCCATCGGCCTCGCAACCGTTCGCGTGGGGAGATGCAGACTTTGTAGAACGGATCGGGGGCTAGGCTAGGGCTTTAGTGCCTCGGGTCGAGGGGTGTGCAGGTGCGGAGGGAGAGGGGGGGGGACTAAATGCAGTTGGCGCGCAGATATCGCAGCTGGATACCAAAACGTCCCACCCTAAGATTTCGGGCGTCTTTGCTGTAACTTTGCTTGAGACAGCACCCGGTGCGCGGGCTACTCGCCAGCTCAATTCGGTGGCTCCAGACTTCGGGCTTCCAGAAACCTCCACAGAAACCGTTCAGCCTGCCCCCGAAGACTTTCCAAAGCCAAAAAAACAAACAACAATTAGGAACAACAAAAACTAACAATCTGAGAGCTGGCCCTAGATTCGGAATTTTAGTAGCCTCTGCATGGGCATCGCGGCCACTGGCATGCCTGACCTCCGGGATCAAAGCTGACGGTTGTGGGTTCAAAAGGGTAGCGGGTTTAGGGGGCCTAAATATACGGGATTATACAAAGTGCTGTCGGAGAAACAGGGTCACGTCTGGGGGGGGGGGGGGTCCTGATATGTCCTAGCATCTTGAACCATCTCTTTTTGCAATTAGGCCTCTTTGCTGACTTAGCCCCCAAACCCCTAAACAAGTAGGGTTTTCTGTTTAAGGTTTAGGGCTTAGGGTTTTGGGCTCTGATGCAAAGGTTGGCTAAGGATGTGAGGGACCGCTGAGCTCTCCATCCAAAACCCGGGAACCCGGATCCGTCTTAGACCCCCAAAAAGGGCTGACGATTGGGATGTACAGCTCCTTACTTCATAGGGATTAGAATAAGGCCGTGATGTTCCCAAAAAGTTCAGAGACAAGAAGCTCAGTGAAATTGCCTGAACGGGGGTCCTCACGCTCAAGGCAACACCGCACCCCAGACACGGGCCTGACGCACAACCCTAAACTCCCTGATGCTCGAAGACCCACGAAGCCCTGAACCCTAGTGAAACGTTGCTTAAGAAACCCCCTGAAGCTAAAGAGCTCTACTCTGAGGTCAAATATAGACCCGAAGGCGCCCAAAACAACGCATCACCTGGCCCAAGTGGCATGGGAACCGTGGCCGGCAGCGTCATGGAACCCATCTGGGCCTCGATCAAGGCCCTAAACCCTCGAAACCCTGCACCCCAGGGAGTTATAGGGTTTAGGGTTTGGGTTTAGGGTTTAGGGTTTAGGGTTTAGGGTTTAGGGTTTAGGGTTTAGGGTTTAGGGTTTAGGGTTTAGGGCCTTGTGAAAGGCTCCAGACCCTAGGCCTACAACCCATCGGGGTCCAAGGTCAAGCCGTAGCCGCTTGAGTTGGGCACGTTTGAGTGATGAGGTAAGGAAGGTACAGTACATTCCCCAATGAGGGACTGCTCCCTCTCTTGTGCGCCACATTTGAGCCCTGCAAGATTCACCTGAACCCGCATGTTATCTAGGATCGCAAACAACAAAGCCCGAACCCTAAACCCTGGATCTGGGCTTACGGTTGTAGGGCGTTTTGGGTTTCAACCCCATAAACCCAAGTCCCAAAAAATAGACCCTCAACCCTAAACCCTAAACCCCAGAAGAATGCCCGAGGCCGCAGGCCACGACTGGCCGAGGCATTCCGGGTGTGGTTACAGGTCCGACCTGTGAGTGATACGGCAGAGTTTAGGGTTTAGGGTTTAGGGTTTGGGGGATAGGGTTTCGGGTTTGGGGTTTAGGGGTTAGGGTCATTTTGCCACCCGCCCTGCACTTGCGTACTCCGGGGGACTCACTCATACTCCCGGGGGGGCTACTTCACGGGGTCTCCTCGAGGGTCTATAGGGTCTAGGGTTTAAGATCAAAAGGCTTCGAGCGATGGCCTGTTGTGGTGCAGGGTTTAGGGTTTAGGGTTTAGGGTTTAGGGTTCAGGGTTTAAGGGTTCAGGGTTCAGGGCTTAGGGTTGGAGGTTTTGCGGTCCGGGTGTGCGGTGGTGCTGGTTCTGGGCTTGGGCTTCCGGGATCTTATGGGTCTGCTCTGGAAGCGGCATGGATTTTGGATTTTTGGATTCAGCGAAAACACCCAAATCCAAGCCCTCAACCTAACAACCCCGAGCCCTACCTACTACAAAACTCCCTAAACCCTAAGCCCGAATATAGGGGTCGGAACAATTACTACTAGTATTCCCCTATGGTCCCTTGAAAGTATACTATAATAACCCCCTAAACCCTATTCTAGCTATTCAGGCCCCAAGATTACCGTCTCGAACCCCAAAACGCAGAACTTCGCGGGCTCCCGTGCGCTGCGGATCGATGTTGTGGAGGGTGTCGTCATGAGGACCGGCTGGCTTTGCACCAGGTGCCTTCAGACGGGTTTAGGGTTTAGGGTTTGGGGTTTAGGGTTTGGGGTTTAGGGTTTAGGCGTCAGAGGGGTTGAGGGTTTATAAGCTTTGCAGGTTGCGTTTGATTCGGGCAGTTCTCTCAATTCCTAGGATGGCCCTTAGAACCCTCTGAAATCAGTTTCCTGAAGATGATCCTCTTAAACCCAATCAGGGAAGACATAAAAGATGTTCAAGGGCCTGCCTCAATTCTCGTCCCTTTTTGGGGGGCAGCACGAGGTGGCGAACCGCCCCAAACCCCAAACCCTAAACCCTAAACCCTAAACCCCAAGTTCGGCTCGGGGGTCAAGGCTTTCTGCATGCCTTAAGGGTCTTCCGGCTCGCGGAGAGAGTGGCGAAACGAATTCGGGTTTCGGGCTTTGAGCACTTTACAGAGGTTTAGGGTTTAGGGCTAGGGCTTCTTGGAGTTTAAGGCCCTTGAAACCCTACTCAAACCCCCCGCCCAAAGTATGTTTTAAAAAATGGCCCGAAAATCCATAGCACAAGGACCAGAAATTCACATGCCTTGGTGACTGTGGTGGTTGTACTTACCTGGTGTGCTGGTAAGGCTCAGCACGCATAAGGCAAAAGAAATGCAGGCGTGTCCTAACCCTCCAAACGCAAGTATAAAGGGAAATGGAACCCTTTTACTGCAAGAAAAGCCTACACCCTGAAACCCTAAGTGGCTCGGCAGGACTGTTTGGAAGAAAGCACAGAAGGGTTTTGCAGGTGGCTCTCACTGGGTGGAATGCATCACCCTCAACACAACGCAGGCTTTTTCTTCCGCGTGAGGCTGCGGAGGCTGTTGACTCAAACCCGCTTGTGCTATAAACTCAGGTGGCCTCTTTATCTGTTACCCTTATACCTTAATATGGCCCCCAGGTACCCTAATAAGAACGCCCCTACAAAACAGAAACTCTACCCAAGATAACGGCTGTGCATCTTGGGCCCCAAGAGTAACCTAGGACAAGGGTGCCCTTTTTGGTTTGAGTGGGCTGATAAGGAAACCGAAACCCTCTAAAAGCTAACAACGGGCCGACTCTGGGTCCTACTTGAAGGTGCATTTGTAGTTCTAAGTGGGGTTATCAGTAGGGCAGCTGTAATTGTAACTGGTTATAACCATATTTATGGTACTTATAACGAACCCATGAACCTCCAAGTAGCCCTTCCTTAACGCAGTTCGGAGGAGACAGCCTCGCCGCGTCGCGTGCCAGCGTTGGCTTCTCCTGAGGAAGCTCTCGAGGTCTTAGGGTCCAGAGCTTACATGTTTGGAAGTTTGTGATTCGTTGCTGGACATCGGTTCTAGAACCTCTGCTAAAGTGAAAAAGTTGTCACAACACCACCGCCAGAGGGCAAATAGAGCCGTCATGGTCTCGGAGGGTGTAGGGTTTAGGGCTCTTGGGCTCTTCGGGGTCTATCCGAAACCGTGAACCGCCAGAACGCATTTTCAAGGGCTTCACCGGAGGGTGCCCGGAACGCCACTTGGTTGCTGAGTTAATAAGCCCCCCCCCCCCCCCCAAAAAAAAAAAAAGTGTACACTTTCAGTTTTCGAGGGGGTTATGGTATCCCAAAAGTGTCAAGTGTACTCACTCACCCTAAGGGTCCGTGTACCTGATTCTTGTATACTCGGGCCCCGAAGTCCCTAAATGGGAAGTACTTTAAGGCCCAGGTATTCCCTATTTAGGCACATGGATCCTTAGGGTCAGCTACTAAGGCCCAAAGGAGAGTTAAAGGCCAACGTCGAGGCTGGCTGCGAGTGCTTAGGGTTTAGGGCTGAGGTCTCAGAGCCTCTTTTAAAGTAAAGGGTGTAGGGTTTGGGGTTTGGGGTTTAGGGTTTAGGGTTTGGGGTTTGGGGTTTAGGGTTTGGGGTTTGGGGTTTGGGGTTTGGGGTTTAGGGTTGCCACTCAGGGAGTGGAGACCTCGATGTGGGGTTTGCTTGGCAACCGGAAAGCCGGGTTTCGTGTTGTAGGCATCTGTAGTGATTCTAGTGGGACCCCATACTGCGTTCGTGGACTTCCAACAGACTTCTGAAACCTAAGTCCCAAACCCTTTTGAACACCCGAACCGTGAGAATGCACCGTAAACCCAAAACCCTACTTCGAGGTTCATGGGTAGTTATATGTGGAGATATAAGCACCCGAAATAAGGTTACAGTTATAGTTAATAGTGACCCTACTTCTCACCGCACTTATAAGCTACCTATGAACCTTCAGGTGAACCCGAAACGCACAGGCCTCTGTTGAACTCTTTGCAGCCTCCGCATCGGCCTGGGTTAGGGTTTATAGGGTTTAGGGTTTAGGGTTCAGGGTTTAGGGTTCATGCAGGGTCATATTTTGGGATTTGAGGGGGGGCTTCGGGTTCCAGGATTTAGGGGTTTTTTGGGGGTGGCCTGAGGGTCTGGGGCTTCTAGAGCTTAAGGCTTACGCGGTTGAGACTATATCCTAGACCCCAAATCCGTCAAACCCTACAAAACACTGCAAAGAACAACCTTCAACAAAAACCAACGCAAACTCAAGAAAACCCTTAACCACCCTTAAGAGAACCTGACCTAAACCCTTCTTTTACGTCCAGGCCTCGCGAAACCCCTAAACCCTAAACCCTAAACCCCTAAACCCTAGACCCCTAAACCCTAAACCCTAAAGCCTAAGCCCCTAGACCATAAACCCCAAAGAAAGCCCAGCCTTGGACTTCTCCTTCAAGCTCTGAAGGCGCTCCGTGAGCGACAGTGGCACCTTTTAGGGGCCCTCCAAAACCTTTTGGCTTAGGGTTTAGGGTTTAGGGTTTAGGGTTTAGGGCTTAGGGCTTAGGGTGTGTATCAGTGTACACGCGCGCTCGCATAGCTTAGGGTTTCGGGCTCTACCCCCCCTAAAGCCTCCTAACCCCATTTTCGGCCCGTCGTCCCTGCGCCTCAGATTCGGCTGTTCGGTCGGACGGCTGAGGCGTGACCTCCGCGCTCGCAGCCTTAGTGGCCGTCATCTTTCCAGGGCAGATACCGGAAACAGCTAGACATAATAGACATACATCTTACTATCGTCACCTTGCTCATAGCCCTATGACCAAGAAGAGATCTAGGGAGCTATATACAAAGCAAAAGCAAGGCCCAAGAAAGACCGTTTATCAATACGATCCGATCAAAAACATCGGTGACTGTGCAGGGATTGGGGGGGAGGACTTGTATCTTCGTGCTCGCGCAGTGCTGGGCCGAACAGCTAGGACTAGGGTCGCTGGAACGGCCACGACGGTCGCCATCGGTCTCAACTTTAAGAAAAAAGTGGCTGGGAACCCAAGCTGCCCCACCGAAACGGATGGGCAGTTCTGAAAACCACTATGCTCCGTATCACAGAGTACCCTTCATCCTACCAGCTTATATCTAACCCTTCTTATACAAGCCTTAGCTAGATGGCCCTTACATGTTCCTTGTATACTAAAACAACCCCAAAATGGCCCCTCCATAAGCCTCTACAGCCCTGATTACAACGGCCCTTCCTGTGGAGCCCCCCACATGCCCCTATGCGAACTCTGGGCCCGAAAGCCTAAACCCTAAACCCTAGACCCTAGATCCTATAGACCCTAGACCCTAGACCCTAGACCCTAGACCCTAGACCCTAGACCCCAAACCCTAAACCCTAAACCCTAAACCCTAAACCCTAAACCCCAGACAGTCTCCAGTGCCGCGGGCCGCTGTTTGTATGCTGACGGTCTGCTGGACGTCATCGCGCGGGACTTCCTGGAGCGCGGCTCGGGCGGCCGAGGTCAGTGAGGATGTCTACAAGGGGGTTTAGGGTTTAGGGTTTAGGGTTTAGGGTTGCTCTCGCACTCTTTAGGGTTTAGGGTTTAGGGTTTTGGGTTTAGGAACATAAGGGACCCAAAATCTAGATCCCCAAATGGCAGGGTCCGTTGCAGTGAGGACCCCCAGTAAGGTGCCCCGAATATCGGAAACCCCCATAAATCGCCGTGTATGTATGTAGATATGTATGTATATGTATATTTATATGCTATGCATAGATACATGTACTTTATCATCTTGCACTTTGCCAAACTCTTGTCTGGTATGTCGGGTCATAGCACAGATATCGCAGACTCAAAGCCCTTTGAAGGTGCGCTTGGCATTCAAGGGGATTTGGTTTCAGGGTTCCCTTTCTCTAGAAGAGGCCGGCCCTTTTGAAAGACAGGCTCCCCCAAACAAGACTGCAGCCCTTTAAGCCACCAAACTGTCTGCAATTGCTTTTAGGGGGGAACGGGGGTTCATCTTGACTCAAGAGTAGTCGAGGATGTTGAAAGGGTACCCTGTTGGTTTAAAGGGGCTTATCAGGGAGCCTGAACCACAAAAAAAGGTAAGACCCTTCTCTGGGTTTTTGAAAAGATCAGAGCGGAGAGGCGTGGGCGCGATCCCAGGGACTGGTCTTGAAACGGGCACCCGTTTGGTTTAAGTTAGGTTTCTTAAGGGATCCTAAACAAAAAAGGGGATAGGGGCACTCTCTTTTTTGTCTCTCGCTCTCTCTCTCTCTCTCTCTCTGCCGCGCCATCCCCGAGGGTCTTGCTACGCAAGGGCCAGGAGGCGCTGTGTGGCACAGGGTACTACTGGGGCATTTTTACTGGGGCATTTTTTGGGCAATCTGCTTCTCTGACGACAACCCCAGTCTCTCTCTCAGCTAAGGCCAGTAGAGTCCCAAAAAGGCTGAACCGCCGTCCGCGCGTCCGCTTGGCATTGGGTACTCATGCTGGCCATTGACTGCGCCTGTCTTCGTGGCGAGTCAGCCTGGGTGCTGAGCTTCACACTGGCTTCGACCCCAAACCTGGAACTCATTTCCGTTTGTGAATTTGGGTCCATGGGATGCCCCCTGAACCCTAAATCCTAAACCCTAAACCCTAAATAAACCCTAAACTCGTTACCCTTTGGGTTCCGGAGATACCTTGGGATGTTAGTTACCCCTTTTTCTAACAGCCCTTAATAGGATTAGAACAGGGGGCACAACAATCCCTATTAAGGACTCCTAGTATAAGGGGTCCCTTTTCATGGGTTTGAGGCCACCTTTTTACATACTTTGGGGGTCCTGGCAGACCCCATGAAGCCGTACTGCATTGTAAACCCCCATGTCTCCTCCCCCACTCAACCGCCAAGAAGCGCCCTGACTCGTCATGCTGCCCATGCTCTGCAGCTGACGGCGTGGGGAATCCACCTTGAGAGAGGGCTTAGGAATCAAAAATAGGGGCCTTAATAATTTAAATAGGGTTTTGGGCGGTTGTTATTGTAATCATAGGGTTTTTGACCCCCGCCAAGCAGGCCAGCCTGCTTATTTTCTGGATTCCATCGGACCTGCACTGCGCAGAGCCTCAAACCCCACCCCTCAGTCAGAGACACCCAAACTCTCAAATCCCCCCAAAACTGAACTTACTGTTGGTTAGTAGGGAATGAGGGAATGCGGTACCCTATATAATCCCTTATAAGGGTATTTATAGGGGGATGGGTACCTCATTCCTTCATTCCCTACTAACTAACAGTAAGTGATAGATCCCATTTTTGACTCGCCCTAAACCCTAAACCCTAAACCCTAAACCCTAAAACCCTAAACCCTAAACCCAAAGGAAAGCCCCCCCCCGCTTGAAACGCGGGAAGTTACAGGCCTTCTTGGCTGAGGCATGTGAAGTAGGGTATATATTTCTTGTACCCCCAAAAGGACACCAGGTACATGCACTCACCAATATTAAAAAGGAACCTTATATACACTCACCAAAAACAGTAATATAAACCCTGCTTCATGTGGCTATTTCGAGGGGTTTCGGGGCTTTATGGTTTCAAGGTTTAGGGCTTGGGGATTGATTAGGGTTTAGGGTTTAGGGCTTAGGGCTTAGGGCTTAGGGCTTAGGGCTTAGGGCTTAGGGCTTAGGGCTTAGGGCTTAGGGCTTAGGGCTTAGGGCTTAGGCTTGGGGCTTAAGGTTTTTGGGCTTAGGGTTTAGGGCTCTCGTAGACTTCAGGACCACCTGATACGCCGGGCAGGACAGATGAACTTCTGCTTTGTTCCTCCAGGCCGTGAGCCCAACAAAAGGACTTCCAGGACAGAACAAAGCCTGTGGGGTTTGTGGGTTTAGGGTTTAGGGTTTAGGGTTTAGGGTTTAGGGTTTAGGCCTGTGGCGTTTGTGGGTAGCGACGCTTCAGGGGGAGTGTTCTAATCATCGATTTGGAGGATCGGTTGTCCTGGCGAGACCCTCGCGGCTTCGCATAATTTCGGAGCCCCAAGATGCAAAGAGCGAACCTCCAAGAATAGGCTCTGCTGTTCATCCCGCGAGGTTGTACGCTTGCGGGCGTGCTTAGCTGGGACAGTTTTGCGGAGACTCTTCGGGAATGGGGGGGGTGGGGGGGCGGTACGAATTTGTTCACAAAGACGACAGTCATGACCCCCCCAAGACCAAGCCCGCAGCCCTGTAAGCATGACTAGAGACTGATTCGACCTGAAATGAACGAGACCCCTCAAGCATACTCTGTGCGTTCTTTCACTCTTTTAGATCTGAATCGACACCCTGCCCGAAAAAAAGCCTCGATCAGCAAGGAGCAACTCCCATCTTTTGTCAGAAGACCCCGTGAACCCTCACCATAACCTCATGCTTTAGTAGGTCTCTCCTGACTCATAACCTCGAAGGCCGGGCGCGTTCTGGGTCGTCATGCTGGCCATCGACTGGAGCTGTGCCCGCCGTGGCGACTCCGCCTCAGGTTTTCGGGTTTAGGGGTTTTGGGGTTTAGGGGTTATGGGGGCGGTTTAGGGGTTTAGGGGTTTTGGGGGTTTAGGGGCTTAGGGGTTTAGGGCTTAGGGGTCATGTAGGTTTAGGGATTTAGGGCCTAGGGGTTCTGTACCGGGAATTCCGTGTTGTGGAACTAATCTCTGCGTCGTTTTCTTCATGAAGCCGACCTTGATCTCTGGGGCGAAAAGTTTTAGGTACTCATTACTGCATGAGGGTTCAGGGGTTGCTGGGCCTCACTTGCATTCAGGGGCCTGAATAGCTAGAACAGGGTTTTGGGGGTTGCTATCGTATATGTAGTATATCTATACAGGGGCCATAAGGAATACGATCAGCAATTATTCCGACCCCTATGGTAGATGATCTGGAAAAATACCCCGATTGTGCGTTCTCGCTTCTGCTCTTTACACAACGCTGTTCGCCTCTGCTTTGTTCGTGTGCTACTCTCAGCATGTTGAGATCAGGGCTTGGGCGAGGCTGTAGCCGCATATGGGCTAAGACTACACTTATCACAAGGCTCACCTCAACATCAGCTACATGATTCCTCTACTCCCCCTAGAACCTCAAAATAAAATGATGTGTGTAATATCCTCCTGGGTTTGATATAAACAAAAATAAAAAAAGAATTCCCCAGGGGGATATAGAGTCAATCTCCCTGGAGGCATTGCAGTGCAGTCGAAAAGGGGGGGGGCTGCAGGCGATACACAGACTTCCGCTCGACTTGTCCGCAGAACGATGTATCCAAAAGCTGCGCTAGCGGCGACCCGAAAATGGACTCTGACAAGGGAGTTGCTAACAATGAGGGTCCCTGGTTTTACCGACACTTACTGTCAGTCGAGGTGCCTGGAATCCCATATTTAACATCCCAATGTTACTTTTTCAGCAAACTGGCTGAACTCGGTTGAGGGTTTTATGGCTGAGGGCTTAAGGTTTCAGGGCCCTTGGACAAGAAAACCCAGAAAGTGCTTATTTCATCTACAGACCGGATTCCTGAAATAAGCCTCGAAGGCAGGGAGCGTTCTGGCTTGTCGTGCTGCCCATGGACTGCCTCCGTGGCGACTCGACCTAGGAACGCTCGTGCTCGGGAGATACCGCACACCAGGCCCTTTGTCTCCGTTTCGCAGCCTATCAACAGAACCAAACAGAGCTAACCAAGCTGATGAAAGCAAAAAACTGACCAGATCAATCCACTGCACTGTTGCTGTGCATCTGGAATTGGCCTGTTTCACAGTTTCACCTGCCCTCAGGAGAACCGACCTTCCCGCAGCGTGTCGTTTGCGTTCATGTGTGCCTGTATGCGGGCTACAAATGGTTGCAAGCCTCAATTCAACATAACCCAACCCTAAACCCTAAACCCCAAAGCCTAAACGCATTGGAGTCGCACAGGGTACAGGCGATGCATGAAGCAGGCTTCGAAGAGCTGAGGCGAAGACTTGCGCACGAGCTAGAGGCAAACCGAAACGTGGCAAGGGAGCTGATGACAATTAGGGTCCTCGTTTTGCCTCGCTCGATATGTGCTATAATATCAGTAGCGAATTCCCATCCTTCACATCCCATTGCTACTTACTGCTATTTCTTGAGCAAAGGGCAAGGGACGAGGGTCTGCCTTGCCACCCTCAGAACTGAACTCGGCTGAGGGTTTATGGCATATGGCTTTGGGCGTAAGGCTGAGAGCCCTTGCACAAGAAAACCGGGAAATTGATATGGTAGTGTGTACAAACCAGATTCCTGAAATAGCCTTGAAGGCAGGGAGCATTCTGGCTTGTCGTGCTGCCCATGGACTGCCTGCGTGGCGACTCGACCTCGGAACTCGTCATCGTTTCACAGACTTATCAGCAGAACCGAATTAGGCTAACATAGCTGCAAGCATGCTGCAGACCTGAAAAAAACTATCCAGATCAAGCCATCGTTGCTGTGCAGGATATCCGAGATTGACCTTTTTCACAGGTTCGCCTGCCCTCACAGCAGAACCGACCTTCTCACAGCTGCGCCCGTTTGCGCTTATCTGTGCCGAGCCATCGGAAATCCTGGTAGTTTTTATACTCGTATGCATGCCGCGCAAGCCTCAATGCAGGTTCAGCTACGCCCTACGTGACTCATTCTGGAGCCCCAAGAAGCTGTATTGTAGGGCTTCTGGCTTAGGCACGCTGAGTGCAAGTTGAACTGCGGACGCAGGGCGAACCACACTGGCCGTGCCCTGATCCAGATGTCATAAGCCGGGGAATTTATGGAGATCTGAACTAGATGTAAATACACAAGTGCGCATGTACGCATGTCTGCTGATTCACGCTGTGTTTAAATATAAATAGAAAATATGTGTAATATGTGTCTATGTGTGCGCATATGACCATCCCTAATTCAGCTCGCAAAAGAAGTGAGAGAATCTGCAACCCAAGTTGCATCCAGTGGCAGCGACGAGAGCATGTCCTTGGGTTTGAGGAGATTCGGGTTCAGGGGGCGTGTTTGCCATCCGCCAAGAGGACCAGAGAGCACGATTGCCAGTAGCCCCGAGGAGAAGAGTTGAGTTTTAAATGTCCTTGGGTTTGAGGAGATTTGGGTTAAGGGGGCGTGTTTGCCATCCGCCAAGAGGACCAGAGAACACGATTGCCAGTAGCCCCGAGGAGAAGAGTTGAGTTTTAAAATCTAACAACCCCACACCGAGGGTGGGAAAAACATACCCAACAATAGGCGACAAGGACTCCTGTGTACAGTTTCTGAAATAATATTCGAAAAGACCATACAAACTCCATAATGGAAATATAAGGACGAAAGACGCATGATTTCCATATTAAGTTGTTGGTCTTTTTCTTCTTTCGTTCACTGCGGTGCGTGCGTCGTTCACAAGTTCACTTCTTACCACCTTCATTCACTAGTTGTAATATTATTAAAGGTGGTAAAGGGGCTAATTTATTAAGAGCCCCTTTATCACACTACTTTCCTCGCTTGTTCATTCGGCTCACTCATTCACTTAAAAAGGCCAAAAGGGAAAATGATAGGGCCTCTTTAGTTCATTCCTTTCACCTTGTTTTCCAAGTCTATGAATCATCAACTGTGGGTTTCGTTCTCACTTCGTTCATTCCTGGGCGATTTTCGTGCGTCCATGAACTTCCTTTCAAAATACGCCCACTTCATTCTCTTCGTAGTTGCATGATTCTTAGTGCGGCCCCAAGAAGAATATAATAAGGCCGCTATGAATATTATTATAGTATTACGGGCCCTTATTACTATTATTATTGGCAAGTAGTATTAATATTAACGGTAACACTGCGTTCGCGCATTTATTAATAGAATTCGTGCAGTCGTTTCACCCTTTTACAATTCTATCATTAAATCGCTTACTTGTTCTTGTTTCGTTCACACCCTATATACTCCCTAATTTCAAGGCAGAAGCCCCAAAAAGGGACCACGATATACAGAGCTCGGCAACGCTTGCAAAGCCTCGAATGCAGTGCGGGCGTCGCCAGGCTGACTTGTCATGCTGTTCATGGTCTGAAGCCGCCGCGAAGGTGAACTGTCAGCCTGCAAAAGCCCCAAGACTTCCACCCCGAGCACCCAAAGCCACCTGTCCATTTTCTTCGTGGGGTATTGCAATTCAACCCCTTCAGGACTGCGAAAAAGGCCACCTACAAACAAAACGATACCCTAAACCCTTAACCCTAAACCCAGAAAACCCTAAACCCGATACAGGCTTGGGGGTGGGAACCCTTAAGCCAAAATTGCCCACATGCTTTAGAAGGGGTCGCAGTAGCACAGGCCATGCAATTTCGGATCTCCATAAGAAGTCCACAAGTGCCTTGACCCTGAACCCAACCTTTTGAAAGTGTTGGGGCTTAGGGTTCAGGGTTTATGGTTACCCTAAACCCTAAACCGCAAACCCTAAATCCCTACAACCCCTCGCAGCGCCTGCAAGCCGGCAAGCTGCAGCCGCTGGGACGGGGTCAGTTCCTCCGTTGCGGGGTTCTGACGCTTGGGCTGCAGGGTTTAGGCTTTGGGGGTTCTAAACCCTAAACCCTAAACCCTAAACCCTAAGCCCTAAGCCCTAAGCCCTAAGCCCGAAACCCTAACTATTCTGATCGGATCCAGGATTCCCCCTGCAAGGGCATGCTGTTCATCGGCCGGAGCTGAGGCCTTGAGGGCGACCCATCCACCTGGGCTTGGCTCGGCGCGCAAGATGTTTAGGATTTAGGTTTTTTTTTTTTTTTTTTGGGGGGGGGGGGGGGGGGGGGTAGGGGGGTTAGGGTTTTAGTGTTTAGGGTTTAGGGTTTAGGGTTTAGGGTTTAGGGTTTAGGGTTTAGGGTTTAGGGTTTAGGGTTTAGGGTTTAGGGTTTAGGGATTCATGAGCTGGGGCGGGGCCCGGACGGGGGTGGAGGGTTGGGGCCTGTAGGGCCCAACACATTTTGGGAGCAGCTGTAGGGAAGGGCAGCTGTACCGCTTAGGTAGCCCAGAATTCTGCCTGTAGGCGATGGAGGACCAGTGGGGACATGAATCCCTAAACCCTAAACCCCTAACCCCTAACCCTAAACCCATGCCCAAAGAGGCAAAGTACGAGACAAGTGACTGGCATGCTGTTCATGGTCCGGAGCTGCGGTCTCGAGGGCGACCCGTCCACCTGGGACGCTTCGGGCTTGGGAGAAGCAAAGGGTCCACTCCCCCCTTTCCAGAAACCCTAACCCTACACCCTCCGCCCTAAACCCTAAACCTCCAAACCCTAAACCCTAAACCCTAAACCCTAAACCCTAAACCTCAACCCCCCTAAACCCTAAACCCTGCCGAGTTGCCGGTCCTAGGACTTGGGACCGGCTCGGCGACGGCGGCACCTCTTGCTTGGATTCATGAAAGGCAGGGTTCAGGGTTTAGGGTTTAATTAGGGTTTAGGGTTTAGGGTTTCAGGCTCTATGAAGTGCTACGACGAGTTAGGTGAGGTTGAGTGTATCGTGCTAGCGCGGCTAGCTGCTGAGCCTGTTTCTTGAGGGCCATGACTTCTTCACTCATCCCAGCCCTCGCTGTAAGAGGCGGGCGGGCAACTATAATTGGGGTTTTAAGCACCCATGAACCCCAAGTATTGAACCCTAAACCCTTTTGCTTCAGGGCTCCTGTGGTAGCTTGCCTGTGAGCGAGGTTGTTCAGGCGACATCATGCGAGTCGGATGACTTCGTCAACGACCCTGTCCTGAACCTCTTCAAACACCAGTATCCTAAACCCTAAACCCTAAACCCTAAACTTTTGGGTTTAGGGCTTCCGGTCTGAGGCCCAGGGTTGAGTGTTCAAGGTTACGAGGCTCATCTGGACCCTGGATGTGGAACAACCTCCTACCCGAAGCTTTTCGACTTTGTAGCCCTACAGTGGCGGGGGGGGGGGGGGGTAGGATTTAGGAAACATATTCCAAGACTTAACCCTAAACCTATACTCCCCTTAGAACCTTAATCAAAAAACAATATCCTCTTGGGTTTTATATAATTAAAAATACAAAACAATTCCCAAGAGGTATATAGAAACCCTCAACCCTCAACCCTGAACTGCCTCTTGGTAGCCCATATTATGAGAAGGGCACCCTTTTTTGGCTAGCTTATTTATTGTATAAGGGGGCCCATAACCAAAAACAAGGGTACAGGGCACCACGGGGCTACCAAGCCCTTGAAAAATGCCCTAAACCCTAAACCCTAAACCCTAACCCCTAACCCCTAAACCCAAAACCCAAAACCCAAAACCCAAAACCCTAAACCCTAAACCCTAAACCCTACCTACTGACTGCAAGCAAGCGCACCCCCGGCGTGACGGATCCCGGAGACACCACCTGAGGCACCTGGCGCGGTGCGGCAAGGAGATGCCCTAAGTCTCCAGGAACTTTGAGTTATAGGGTTTAGGGTTTAGGGTTTAGGGGTTTGGGGTTTTAGGCCTTAGGGTTTAGGATTTTAAGGGTTGAAGCTGTTTAGGGTGCAGGCTTCTTAGGCTTTTTTCGGGTTTAGGCGTGCTAAGGTTTACGCCTAGTGGGGTTTAAGCTTATTGGTGAAGGCCCTACTATATAAACCTTCAAGCCCCTGAAGCCCTGCCCAGGACTCTTTTGCAGCCGTGCGCTGCAAAACCCCGGCAAACTCTCAAAGTGGTTCAACCCCAGCTCAGCAAGCCCAGGGTTTAGTCGCTCGGGTTTCGGGTCTAGGGCTGAAAATAATCAGACCTCTGAGCCCTAAGATCCAAAGCCTCTACTTCTTGGGGCGAGGGCCCCCAAGGGGGTTCAGAAGCCTCCTAACCTAAAACCCAAACCCTCAACCCTCAGCCCAAAACCCTAAGCCCTAAACTAAACCGGTTTAGGGTTTAGGGTTAAGGGTTTATCCCAAAACCCTAAGCCCCAAAACTCACTCAGCCCACGAAGCCCTTCACCCACAAAAGTGCCGGCGCGACCCCGGGGGTCACGCCTCCGGAGGCTGGCATCGCCATGGCCACCTGACTTCGGGTGTAGGGGTTTAGGGGTTTAGGGGTTTAGGCGTTTAGGGGTTTAGGGTTTGGGGTTTAGGTTTAGGGGGGGGTTTAGGGGTTTAGGGCTTCGACGCTCACTCTCGCGGGGCTTCTGACAGTCTTAGAAGCCCTGAAACAATTCCAGAACCCAAACTCAAAATCCTATCTATAGGTAACCTACCCATGTGAAGGCGCTGCTGTGTTAAAGCCTAGCTTGGCTGGCCCCCTGATTTGTCAAATTAGGCGAGAAGCCAATTATCGTCATATGACGGCTATGGCTCTCACTTGCCTTGGTCTTGGTGTATCTTCAAGGTACAGAAACCCTAAACCCTAAACCGCAAACCCCCTGGAAGGCAGTGGCCATCGTGTAACCGAACCCCAAGACCCTTTTCGCACGGGCTCTTAGCGGGAGTTAGGTACAGCATCCGCATGCATCCCTTTATAAGATCTCGACTTGGTTGCTGAGTTCATAAGCCCCCCCAAAAAGCGTACAATTTCAGTTCTATAGGGGGTTCTAGTATCCCAAAAAGTGTTCAAGCGTGCTCACTCAGCTGCTAGGTCGAGGAACCTGGAAGTCCCGATTCCCCAGAAACCTGTGTGCGCAGATGCGAGCAGGATGCCAAGCCGTTCGGCAGCACCACGCGCTGGCCTGCTTGCAGACGCCTGCGGGGCCGATGGGCGACGTGCCCCTGAAAAGATGCGAAAACAGCAGATTGTGATCTCTGCCACTAGCGGCCCTAGCGGCCCCCATCGCCCGGCATGCACACCTCAAGATCCCACCAGTGGAGGTTGAGCTTCCGAGCAAGAAGGACTCAGGGCTTCGAGATTGAGGGGCTTCCCAAACATCCCCGAACCCTTCTGACGACCTGTTTCTGAAGCTGCCATTGCTCGACTTACGCCCTGAACCCCAAAACCCCCAACCCTAACCTTCCCGCCCTCCCCCCCCCCCCCCCAAAAAACACCAACCCTAAACCCGAAACCCCGAAACCCCGAAACCCTATACACTCGACCCACCTCAGTGGCGAGCTGTCGCCCACCTGCGCGGCTCCGGGCCCCATAAGCTCCTGCAGCTTCGGGTTTCGGGTTTCGGGTTTCGGGTTTAGAGTTTAGAGTTGGAACCAAGCCTCCGGAGGTTCATGGGTACATAAAAAAGGGGAGGGTTCCAAGTACCCGAAATAAACATGTCACCATAGTTACCCTACTTATAACCCTACTCATAAGTACCCATGAACCACCGAGTCCTAGCTAAGAGCCAGCAAGTTTGATGTGCTTAGGGTTTGCAGGCTTTAAGGGACCTAAGGCCTAAAACGCTGCGCACACACACACACACCAAAGGTTCATGTGCTAAACCCTATGGCCCTGTGTGGCACATGCCTAACCCTAAACCTTAAACCCTAAACCCTAAACCCTTTGACCCCAAACCCCAAGCAAGAAGCCACCGGCTGTCCTTTGGTGAGGCAGACCGTGGCGAAATAACCTCAGAAAGGCTTGGCTTGTCGGGAAACCTAGGGTTTAGGGTTTAGGGTTTCGGGTTTAGGGCTTAGGGTTTAGGGCTTAGGGTTGCTGGAGACGTCTCAGTGCGGCGGGGCGGCGAAACCCAAGTCAGGCTTCGAGGCGCCTCGCGGGCTCCCCCCATAGCCACCTGGGACCTGATTCTTCTTTGGGGGTTTAGGGTTTAGGGTTGAGGGTTTAGGGCTTAGGGTTGAGGTTTGAGGGTTTAGGGTTTAGGGTTGAGGGTTTAGGGTAAGCGTCGGACGAGTTCGTCTTTTGGGGGGGTCTAGGGGGTTTAGGGTTTGGGGGTTTGGGGTTTAAAGGGGGGGGAGGGGGGTTGAGGGTTCAGGGTGGAGGGTGGTCTTTTTTGCCACCCGCCCAGCACACACGCAAACATTGCGGGTAAGGTTTAGGGTTTATGGTTTGGGGTGCTGTCCTGGCATGGAGCGGTTTCCAGGTTCAAATGGTTTAGCCCAAACCCTGAACCCTTTACCCTTTTTGCATCCGGGCGATGATGTCTTGACACCCTAGACCCTAAACCCTAAACCCTAAACCCCCTTGTACCTCCTTGGCGTCGTAACCCCTGGGCTCAGGCTCAGACTGCCGCCGTGCCATTGGACAATGCCACCAGCGTCTGGGAGCCGTTCCGTGGCACCTTGCCAGAGTCACCCAGGGACTCCAATACCCCTTAATTAAGGAATATTCCCTGAACTATAAAAGGGTTCCTTATATGCTTTAAGGAGTACTCCTTAATTAAGGAATATTCCCTAAACTATCATAGGGTTCCTTATATGGTTTAAGGAATATTCCTTAATTAAGGAGTATTGGAGTCTCTGGGCACGTAGGGCTGAGGAGCCATAGGGTTAACTGGTTTTTTTGGGTTTTCGAGTTTAAGTTTGTAGGGTTTATAGGATGTGTAGGGTTTATTGGGTTTGTAGGTCTATAGGGTTCATAGGGTTCATAGGGTTTGTTTGTTTTTTTGTCTCGAGTTTGTAGGGTTTACAGGGTTTATAGGGCCTATAGGCCTCAGGGGTTATGGGGTAGAGGGTTTCTAGGGCTTAGAATTTAGGGCTCAGGGAAGTTCAGGGTTTAGGGGTGAGCTTTCAATTGCGTGCAATGCCATGCCTGCCAAAAGAAAGCTATGACACTGAAAGCAGCACGGCTTTTGTTGTAGGCTGAAGATGAGGACCCACGCATTGTCGCATGGCGACTATTGCGAAATCTACATCATGGTGTTAGTTGCTGGCAGGCCAATCCCTGAAAACTCAGAGCTGAAGGCTATCTCAAGAAATATGCCAGGATCTGCTGCAGGATCTCAAGCAGTCAGGGGGTTGAGGGTTAAGGCTAGGGTTTTCTTTTTGCCACCCGCTTAGCTGACCTCTCGGAGGCTAGGGTTTAGGGTTTAGGGTTTAGGGTTTAGGGTTTAGAGTTGAGGGTTTAGGGTTTCGGGTTTAGGGCTTAGGGTTTAGAGTTGAGGTTTAGGGTTTAGGGTTTAGGGCTTAGGGTTTAGGGCTTAGGGTTGCTTGGAGCCAGCTGAGCTCGGAGCGTCAGAGGAGCCAGGCTCGGAGTCCTGTCGTGAAGTTGCTTTAGGGTTTCGAGTTCTTCGGGTGTTCGGGTAGTCGGGTTTAGGGTTTAGGGTTTAGTGTTAGGGTTTAGGGTTTAGGGTTTAGGGTTTAGGGTTTAGGGTTTAGGGTTTAGGGTTTAGGGTTTAGGGTTTAGGGTTTAGGGTTTAGGGTTTAGGGTTTAGGGTTTAGGGTTTAGGGGGGGCGGGGGGGCGGGGGGGCGGGGGGGCGGGGGCGGGGGAGGTGTTGACTTTGGACCTTTCTTGCTTGCCGAAAAGGGCGGCATGTTCTGGGGCTGAGAGGCCTTCACAGGGCTTTGAGGCCTGAAGGGTTTTGGCGTAGTAGGTGTAGGTTTGAGTGTCTGCTGCTTAGGGCTTGGGGTCTGCAGATGCATGGGGCACTTTGATAGGCTGCGCATGTAGAGCTGGGAACCCGGAAGCATCCGTGCAAGGCAGCTGGAGAGAACTGCCCCCGAAGCGCCCTTTTGATGCAAGAACCCCAGCCCAGGAGCCCTAAAGCCCGAGCCCTAGACCCTGGTATGAACCCCCCAACTCTGAAACCCCCAAACCCCAAACCCTGAGCCCTAAAACCCTAAACCCTAAACCACAAACCCCTAAACCCTAAACCCTCTTCCCTCCACCCAGCCGACCCGCTGCGACAGGGAGCTGTTGAATCGCATGGGCAGACTGCCACCTGAGCTTAAGGCTTTACTTGGAGGTTCATGGATACTTAACTTATACCCCCAAATATACAAGTTATGATACTACCTTGTAACCTACTTAGAGGACTTAGGGGGCTTATAAGTACAGATAGAATTGGGATTAGAAGTACCCAGAAATACCCTAAACCCTAGACCCTGGACCCTGAACCCTAAACCCTAAACGAATCCAAGTGAAGTTGGGGGTTGAGGGTTTAGGGCGACTCCGGTTGTGGAGGCCCCGCCGCTAGCTGACCAAGCCGACTCACAGACCCCAATTTAGGGTTTGGGGGTTTAGGGTTTAGGGTTTAGGGTTTAGGGTTTAGGGTTTAGGGATAACAAAAGGCGTTGTCCTGCTTTGCACTGGTTGCGAGAAAAGAGAACCTCCGGCGAGCCTTCAACCCTCTGACACGCCCCCTTAGACGCCCTCGAGGATCAGATCTAACACCTATCCGAGGCGTCATCTGTGCGAGTTGATGGCGCGTGCTGCAATCTTTTGACACTTGAGGACGAGCAGGTGAGGTTCCAGAATCTCAAATCCCTAATGATGCAAAGCTCAAAACTCCCAGGCAACACGACATGCGGCTGATAAACAGAAGCCCCCTGGCTGCGCAAAGACCCAGAACCCCAAAACCCCAAACCCCACCACCCTGCCCGCCCCCTCACCCCTTGCCCCCCCCCCACCCCCCCCCCCCGCCCCCCGCCTCTGCCCCCTACAAAACACCTAAACAAAGCGCCAAATTGTTGGATCCCCATACCCCATTCCAGGCGCAAACATCTTGAAGGAAGAAACTACAAAGAGAACATTCTCTACAACCCAAACCCCAAACCCTAAACCCTAAACCCAAACCTTAAACCCTGGTGGGAGTTTTAGGGTTGAGGTTTAGGGCAGCTCTCGGAAAGGGCACTGCTGCCGGAGGTGGTGCGGCGGACGCCGGGCATTGCACGTAGATTCTGTCGGACCTGCCCGGTGAGCCCAAAACCCCGTCATCGGTTCGGGTTTAGGGTTTAGGGTTTAGGGTTTAGGGTTTAGGGTTTAGGGTTTAGGGTTTAGGGTTTAGGGTTTAGGGTTTAGGGTTTAGGGTTTAATGTTTAGGGTTTAGGGTTTAGGGTTTAGGGTTTAGGGTTTAGGGTTTACGGTTTAGGGTTTATGGGGATAAAGTATAAAAATAAGAGCCTTTTCCCGAATTTGGGGATATTGGGTTCTCCGGGTTCGCGGACATATGAGTTTAGCTTCGTGTTTCTTAAAGCCCTAAACGCACTTCCCTTCGTTGCAATCCTCTTGTGTACATTTCTGTTTACAAGACCGCACAACAAAAAGGGGGCCGGGGGGGGGGAAGGGGGGGGGGGAAGGGGGGGGGGGAAGGGGGGGAAGGGGGGGGGGAACAAGGGGGGAGCGGGGGAAGGGGGGGGGGGGGGGGGGGGGAGAGGGGGGGGGGGGAAGGGAGGGGGGGGGGGGGGGGGGGTGGGAGGGGGGGGGGGGGGGAGGGGGGGGGGGGGGGTTCCGACTCGGATCGTTTTGGGTTTTACGGGACTCATGGGCAAGCTCCGCTAAGCTTCGAAGAAACACTTCCGCAAACAGCGTCTTGCAGTCTTTCACACATCTAAGTCCATGCAAGGCAACTTGCAAAGCCCTCCCGAGCCAGCGAAATGCCTTAGAAAAAAAGAAGCCCCTAGCCAACCTCCAGTACTCGTCAACAAAGAGCCAACCCCAAACCCTAAACCCTAAACCCCAACAAACCCTAAACCCTAAATGTATGAAGGACCTCCACATAACAGCAGAGCTCAAGCTTCCAGTGCTTCAGGTGCTGGTTAGACTGGCCACCCCGAGCCTCCTTCCAAAGGGGTTTAGGGTTTAGGGTTTAGGGTTTAGGGTTTAGGGTTTAGGGTCCCTCAACCGTACTTGCTTAGGACCTAGGGGCCCTGGGATGTCAGAGGCGAGCGTTGAGGCTTTCGGGCACGGAGAGCGCCTGCGCTGAGAGCCCAAAATCGAAGCCCAGCATTTTTGCCTGGCGCCGTCGCCCACAGGTGTTTAGGATTTAGGGTTTAGGGGTGTGGGCGTTAGGGTTCAAAACCCCTTTTGACCCCTTCAGGGCTGGAGGGTCTCGGGAGAGAGGCTTGAGGATTTCGACACTCATGCTCGGGTGATTTGTCTGTCGCCCGGGCTCATGGTTGGGAATTCCCTGAACTCTGGTGCAACCAGGCCTTTTGACTTTAGCCCTACAAGTCACTGTTCTTACTCTCGCTTTTCATGTGTAGAGTTTCGGGGGCCGAAGCCCGCCGAGAAATCACTCCCTCTCTCTCTCTCTCTCTCTGTCTGTCACTCTATCTCTCTAACCCTAGTCTCAGTGTTTAATGCTAAGGGCCTTTACTTGAAGTGCGGCACTTGTTCTTTGAATCGACAGAAACCCTGAACTGTAAAGTCTTCACCATGAGCGTGCATGGCGCTACAGAGGTCGATGAGGCCTATGGCTTGCGGGTTGAAGGTTTAGGGTTTTGTTTTTAGGGTTTAGGGTTTAGGGTTTAGGGTTTAGGGTTTAGGGTTTAGGGTTTAGGGTTTAGGGTGTAGGGTGTAGGGTGTCGGGTGTAGGGTTCAGTATCCGGGGCTCGACATGCCAAGCACTCTCCCCTGCTTCACAGCCCCAAAAACTCTTGCGGCTCTCTTTGTGGTGCTTTTGAACCCTGAACCCTAAACCCTAAACCCTCAACCCTCAACCCTCAACCCTCAACCCTCAACCCTAAACCCTAAACCCTAAACCGCATCACATCCATGGGTCACGAGTCGACTCCGGATGCCCTCACGGTGCCCCCCACTTTCGGGCGAGTCGAATCGAGAGCGCCGGTCTCATGCGTATGGGTTTAGGGTTTAGGGTTTAGGGTTTAGGGTTTAGGGTTGAGGGTTGGGGTTTAGGGTTTAGGGTTTAGGGTTTAGGGTTTAGGGTTTAGGGTTTAGGGTTTAGGGTTTAGGGTTTAGGGTTTAGGGTTTAGGGTTTAGGGTTTAGGGTTTAGGGTTTAGGGTTTAGGGTTTAGTGTTAGGGTTTAGGGTTTAGGGTTTAGGGTTTAGGGTTTAGGGTTTAGGGTTTAGGGTTTAGGGTTTAGGGTTTAGGGTTTAGGGTTTAGGGTTTAGGGTTTAGGGTTTAGGGTTTAGGGTTTAGCCCCTACCCTAAGCCCGACTTCAGCAGCACGAAGCCGCGTGCACCTTTCACAGCCTTTCGGGCAAGCTGTGCAAAACTCTGAACCCCGAGCCCGGGATCTCTACCCGAAACCCTGAACCCCCCCAAACCCGCCCAAACCCTAAACCCTAAACCGACAACACCCTATTTAAACCCTAAACTCCTTGTACCCTGAACCCGGGACCTAAACCCTAAACCCTTTTTGAACCCAGACCCTTTGCATAAACCCTAAACCCTAAACCCTAAACCCTGAAGCCTTTTTGGAACCCAGCCCAGCGGAGGCCTCCTCACAGTAGGTGCCCCCACGCAACGCGATGACCTTGGCCTCCAAGGCTTCGAGCTCCTTGCAGAGGTTTAGGGGGACTTTAGGGGGTTTAGGGTTTAGGGTTTAGGGTTAGTTTAGGGTTGGGGGGGTTTGGGGGATTAGTCGGTGTAGGGGGGTTTACGGTTTAAGGGGGCTTAGGGGGGTTTAGGGGTTCTGGGCTTCGGGCTTGGGGAGTAGTAGGACTCGAAGTTGGTAGCTGGCCTAGATCAGCCTTAACAGGAGTGGAATTACCACGCAGGCGCCGACGGCCTAAGGGTACTAAGTGTTAGAAATACAAACATTACAGAAGGGGTCTACGGAGGAAACTCCACGCCTTCGCGATTCGCCCGCCTCCAGAATCCTGAATGCTGATGACCCCGAAACGGCCCTAAACCCTGAACCCTGCAAGCCCTCGTTTCGACTCCCGACCCAAGAAGTCTAAAACTCTCGCGAAGCAAGCGTCATGTGCCACAGCGAGCTGTCGATTGTAGAGCTCCCCTTCAGCCTGTCGGAGGGCCATTCTATACTTCTTCTGGGGTTTAGGCTTAGGGCCTATAGATACCTATCTATCTGTCTATCTCTCTCTCTCTCTCTCGCTCTTTTCTGGCTCTCTCTCTCTCTCTCTCTCGCTAGGGTTCAGGGCCTTGGGTTGCTTACCCCTCAAACCCCAAAATCCCAGGGAGGCCCCAAAAACATAAGGGCCTATCGGGATTACGAAGGGCATAGCAGTGTAGGTAGCCATGTGGGTGGTTGTCAAAATTATGGTCCCTTTTTGGACCCCTTTTATAATACGGCACCTAAATATTCAGGGTACCCCACAAGGGATCATAATTTTGACAACCACCCACGTAGGCTCCGGCCACCACCAAGCCCCAAAACCGAGGGAAGCCCCTAACCGGGCACCTCCAGACGCATGGGCCCAAAGATCTCCACCACTCGCCGGCGCACCTGACGCAATCTGACGGCTGCCTGTGAAAAACCCTAAACCCTAAACCCTAAACCTTAAACCTTACACCCTAAACCCTAAACCCTAAACTCTGGAAAGCCCCTGGGGGTGCCGCAACTTCACGGCTGGCTTAGGGTTTCGGGTTTCGGGTTTAGTTCTTAGGCTGCCCAAGTCACGGGTGATCTTTATAGGTAGCCCATTCCAGGGACCCCCAGAAGGGACCTTGAAGTGGAACGGTTTAGGGTTTCGGGCTTAGGGAGGCTGAGGAGTGGTAGTCTAAGGTTTAGGATTTTGGGTTTTGGGGTTTCTGGGTTCGGGGTTTAAGGGTTTAACGAAATTAGGGCTTGTTTTGGGATCCAGGGCTTGGGGGCGGGGCTTCGGGGTGACATGTGCTGACAGTTGGGCCCCATGTGGGCTTCTTGGACGTTCGACTGGACAGTACTAGGAATCAATTCGGGCCCTGGTTGGATTCCTTGCGCTTCTAGCAAGAACCCCAATCGGATTCGTAGGGTGTTGAAACAAACACGGCTTCACAAATAATTCTACTGGGATTGTAAGAGGACTCTGTCCAACTTTCCAACGCCTGGTGCAAGAGACCTGCGTTCAATGCGCGCAACGTCGAATAGCCCAGGGCTTCGAAAGAATACACCCCTTGTGCTCGCGAGACCCTTCACCCTGAACCCTACGCAACCTGAGCCCCTAAAGTTTCACACACTTAAGTTTCAGGGTGCGGGCTCATAAGGGCTAAATCTGGAGCTCCAAGGCTCCAAGTAGCGTCTTGAAGGTTTTCACGTATCGACACCCCGCGCCCCACCCCAACCTGTTCATTCGTTCTTTCTGGCAAGAGTGCGGCTTTGTCTCTTTTGAGGGTTACGCCCGCTTCGGGGCCACTGCTTACGGCCCTGCAAAATGGCGCACCTCGTCCTGCGATTGATGGACGAGCTCCTCGCAACATAATCTCATACGTCTACACCCTGCGCGGCCTGCAGCTGACCATTTCTAGCATATCTTTGGCAGGCCGACAACGGGCTACATAGGGAAAGCACCCAAAACCAGGCCTAACGGCCATATAACCCTCTGCCAATCCTCTACAACATGCTCAAACACAGAAGAAAAACAGCCCTCAGCCTACCGACAACGCCGCGCAGCCCAGTGGGCAGCGGGATCTTGCCGAGCATAACCCCGCTGTTTGAACAGACGCAGCCGTGAATCTCAGTATTGGCAATTCTTCCTAAACCCTAAAACCTAAACCCCAAACTCTTTTTTACTCGGTGGGTCCTCGACGATTTGCTGCTGCGCCGACTCCGGATCGGCCCCCTCTGCCACCATGCTCCGGACGCGCCTGGGCTTTCCAGGGTGGGATCTTATATAATAACAATAATAATAGTAATAATAGTAATAATAGTAATAATAGTAATAATAGTAATAATAGTAATAATAGTAATAATAGTAATAATAGTAATAATAGTAATAATAGTAATAATAGTAATAATCGTAATAATAGTAATAATAGTAATAACTTAGTAATAATAGTAATAATAGTAATAATAGTACTAATAGTAATAATACGGGGAGATGGGGTGTCCTGCCCGCGCCGTTTCGGGAAGCCTTGGGCAAACCTCCTTTGGAGTGCGCAGGCGCGTACTTTCCGGGCTGTGTGCGTTCCCGGACTCGCACCAATGCACCCGGCGAACGCTGGAATTGGATGTTGAACATGTGTCCGTGTTGTTATCTTGAAGCTGCTCTTCCCCTTAGAACGGTGGTTTTTCAGCGTTTCATGGCTGCAAGTGCTGTCGGTGCAAAAACGCATTTTGTTCATACGTCGCCCACTCAGCCCTGCTGTGTTTCACAGGGCGGGGGGGGGGTGGGCGGGCAATCGTGTGAGCCTTGTGTTTCACATGGGGGGGGGCTGCGCCCCCCCCAACCCCCCCGCTTTTTTTAAGGCATGCAAAGAGTACTTCAGAGCCTAAGAAACTTGTTGAAACAGAAACGGAACCCTAAACCCTAAACCCTGAACCCTAAAACCCTAAACCCTAAACCCTAAAAGCCGTAAAAACACTAAAAACCCGAAAAACCCTAAAAACCCAAAAAGCCTAAAAGCCCTAAACTCTAAACGCTAAAAACACAAAAACCCTAAACCCTAAATCCTAAACCCTAAACCCTAAACCCTGAACCCTAAACCCTAAAAACCCTAAAACCGGCAAAAACCCTAAAGGGCTTCCAAAACCCAAAATCTGAAGTCATCTCCCATGACACAGAGTGCCTGTGGGCGGCACACCCCTCCTGCGCATAGTAATAAAAGAAATAATAATAATAATAAGAATCAGAATCAGAATAATCATAATAATTTCACTTCCAGGGTAGGAGCTTAGAGGGAGAGTTTGAGGGGTGTGAGGGTTTAGGGTGCACAGTGTAAACCCAGCACGCTGCAACGCCCCTTAGAAACAACGACGTAGCAGCTTTCAGGGACTCAGGCAAGGCAGGGCTCAAAGGTTTGCCAGAGGCAAATGGATGCCGCTGGTTCTCGGGACCTTCTAGCGCGCTCTAAGACTAGGTTGCTGTATAGGAGGAGGGCCCCTGTCTGTCCAAAGTCAAAGACTAAAGGTGACCCTATCCTAAAGAAGGGAGAACAAGGGAACTACAGTACAAGGCACTTCCCAAAAGCCGCGGGCAATCCGGTTCGACTGCTCGAACTGCCCTGAGATAGAGACAACCCTGGCCGGCTCAGCCTATTGAAGCACCATCCCTAAACCCTAAACCCTAAACCCTGAACCCTAAACCCCAAACCCCATGTCGGAGCCCAGCCGCTGGATCAAGTCTTTCTGAGACGCTGAGCCCGCATCTGCCTCGGCTCTTGGGAAAATACCGGCTCCCCTCAACCCTAAGTTCTTCTTAACACTTTGGGGTTTAGGGTTTAGGGTTTAGGGTCTAGGGTTTAGGGCTTAGGGTTTAGGAGGCCGTTGACTTTTTGTAGGGCACCTAGGGTGTTGGGGTCTCTGTTGGATCGGCAGAGCCACCTGCTTAGAACAGGGGGCTTAGGGCGGGGGTTTAAGTTCTGCGGGCTCCTTTGTTGGGGTGGAGCAGTAATTGTGGACTCTGGGCGCCTTCGGCTATGTCCTGACCCGAAACCAGCAAGGCGGGGGGGCAAGAACAACCTGCACCAAAACTCAAAACCCCAAACCCTCAAGAAGGGCCACAGAGCCGCTGAATACAGTCGGTGACTGAGACTGGATTTTGTCTGCGAACCGCAGACGCCATAAACATCTCGGCCGCCTCCCCGGACCCTGAGCCGGACTGTTTACGGGCTTAGAGAACCCATGCCCAGAACACACGAACCCTAAACCCTAAACCCTAAACCCTAAACGCGCTCTCAGCTCCCAAAGCTCCCTTCACCTCTTGCGCTGCGAAGGCGATGTACCGTTTTACCCCCTAAAAAAGGGGCCACAAAGACTAGAACAGGGCTTTAGGGGTGATTGTAGTATATCGATAAAGGAACCATAAGGGAACTTTATATTCGTCAACTTATTCCGACCCCTATAGTAGTCTAGGCCAGGCGGCATCTTGCAACATTGTGACCACCTGGGGATGGGTCCGGTTCTGATCTTCACCCAACAAACCTTGTTCATCTGGTCTGCAGCACTCGCAACCACGGCGAAGCTAATGGCGCCAACCCTCACAACCTTGTTCTCTTGATGTGCTGCTCTCGTGACGCACGGAGTTTCGTGAGCCAGATGCAACATGATGCAAGGGTGTGGAAGCATCACAGCTCATATCTCAAATTCCCTAACCCTATAAACCATAAAAGAAACGGTTTTTGGATTTTAGGGGTTTGACCCCAGTGCCAGTCTGGGGGGCTGATGGTCTTGAGGGGCCTTTAGGGGATTGTTTTTGGTCACCCTAAACCCTAAACCCTTAACCCTGAACCCTGAACCCTGAACCCTAAACCCTAAACCCTAAACCCTAAACCTTGCCTGGAGGAGACTTCTAGGGTTTCGGGGCAGGGTCAGGGCATGGCGGCGCGTGAGGCTTCAGATTGACGGCTCTCCTGTCGCCAGGCACACCTACATCCCGGACCAACCTGCGAGTAGCAATGAAGGCCCCTCTTGCCCTGACCCATAAAAACGGAGATGATGGCCCCATTCTAGTCTAGGTCCTTGATTACCCAAAGCATCCCCAAGGTTTGAAGTCTGAGGGATGCTTCAGGTGGAATGAAGATACCAGTCTCGGTAGAATCACTTTATGGGGGGTTGCGAAAGAATCTCCGCCTCCGCTCCTGCTCAAGCACCAGCAGGCCACCCACCGATTGCTCTCCCCCCCCCCCCCCTCCCGTTGGAAACCACGCCGCCCGCGTGGTCTCTTCTTTCTGGATTCGGTCATGCAAATCCTTGGTGAGGGTGGTTTAGGGTTGAGGGTTGAGGGTTGAGGGTTGAGGGTTGAGGGTTTAGAATTTGGGGCTGTTCGGAACGTGCCTTTTGCCGGGATAGAGGTGCCTTCTGACCCTCCTCACGGCAAAAGGATCGAGCAGCTTCCTTTACGGCAATATGGCTGCTACGAAGATGAAGCAGAAAACTACACTAGGGTATTTCCTCTGGCTGTTGTGAGATATGAAGCCACAACAACACGCAGCATCATCTCAAGCCGATCATCTGCGTCAGCCAGACTGCTTTGGATTCTGGCTCTCGGTTCAAGGGGGGGGGGGGGGTTCAGGGTTCAGGGTTTAGGGTTTAGGGTTTAGGGGTTCTGCAAGCGTTGCTCAAAACGTCTCTAATTACTGGGCCAGAATATCAGGATCCAGAACTATAAACCCTTAGATTCAGACCTATGCTACATTTATGCTTCCTAGAACAGCTGAAGCACTTTCGCCTAAGAAAAAACAGAACTCTGCTGTCCAACAGAAGTTGCAGGTGACTCGACGGACTCCACTGCTACGAAGCCCGAAACCCTGGCCCTGAAGCCTAAACACCAGTCCCTATAAACGATACAACTATGCGTAACAATATAAACATACATGCTATATGTATATATATACATATATATGACACAAAGTCTGTGGACTCCGTGTGTAGAACCGCATATTCGCGCAAGCAATCGATGGATGCATGTAGCCTGAAGGCCCTTCCCATCCTACCATTTGCTTCAGAACCCCAAAAGAAAAATAATCATCCCTATGTTACCCTGAATAAGGAACAATACTTTTTTATTCATCCCTATATTACCCTTTATAAGCAAGACTATTTCTTATTTTTCCGGGGTTCTTAAGCAATTAGTAGGGTTTAGGGTTTAGGGTTTAGGGTTTAGGGATTAGGGTTTAGGGTTTAGGGAGTAGCATCCCCAGCGATTTCCAAGCCCAGCGTCCGAGTGAAGCTGTCGAAGACGCTCCTTCAGAGGACCTGCCAGAGCATGCTTGGATGGTCCCTTAAAAGCTTGAAGGGTTTAGGGTTTAGGGTTTAGGGTTTAGGGATCCCTTCTGGAAAGACCATTCCCGAAGATGATCCTCTTGAAACATCTTAAGAAGGGAATGGGGTTTAGGATTGAGTTTCGAGCCGAGGGCTTTTGCAGCTCGTGGCGTTTTCATGATTAAGTTTCATGAACAGGTACTGTGAACAACGCCACTCCTGGATATCTAGAAACTGGTTGGAGAGAAACAGCGATCTCTCATGCATCCTCTGAGGGCCTGCGAGCCCGTAGGGAAGAAATTGCCCCCGGATTAGGGTTTAGGGGTTAGGGTTTGGGGTTTAGGGTTTAGGGCATGCTGGCTCGTTCTGCTCACTGCTCGCAAGTTAAGTGCAAAAGTGCATCAACGTACGACCTGCACAACATGCGCACGTCAGCGGAAGGAAAAGGGAACGCGGGCCCTTACATCGAGTTCATGACAGCAGCAGAAGCACCAGCAACAGTAACGAAGCCCTAAACCCTAAACCCTAAACCCTAAACCCTAAAACCCTAAACCCTATAAACCCTAAACCCTACAACCCTAAAGCCCTGCCTTCTTCTGCCGCTAAGAGTTGCAGGCGATCGTAGGCTCGTCTTTGTGCCTTCGGAGCTTGAGGGGGTGCACTTAGGGCCCATCCCTAGTTGCAGAAATGAACCCCCTAAACCCTAAACCCTAAACCCTAAACCCTAAACTCTAAACCGCAGGCTTTAGGGTATGAGGTTTGGGGTTAAGGGAGTACGAGTTTTTTTTTCATCTCCGTCAGCCCCACTGACATATCATCCAGCGCTATAAGACCAATGCCATCCTAGCCCTAAACCCTAAACCCTACACCACCAAAAAAGAACAACCAAACACGCACCAAGCACTCTATAGACCTTAGGTTGGGACACGCAGCACTATACTAACTGCAGGACATAGGGCCCTAATGTAATCAGGGTGTAGAGCTTGGGGCTTAGGGCTCAAGAAACCCAGGTCTAAGATTTGCCCCGGTTGTTTGCCCGTGAAAAACTTTGCCCTACATACAACCCCAATGACGACCCATGAACCTCCCCTAGACAAGCCTCTGCGGAGGCATCCGTCAAGCAGTCCTCTTGAACCCGGAACTGAGGCCTGATGCACGAGCCAAAAGACTCGCAACAGAAGCAAGCAGTCCTAAACCCTAAACCCCAACACCTAAACCCTAAACCCAGGGTTTAGAGCAGTTAATGTAGGGCTTAGGGCTCTTGATTCCTCAACCACAGCCGCCTCGACAAACTGCTGGAGCTTCGCAGAGGTCAGCTCAGGACCTGTGCTCGGGAGTATGCGTTTTGGAGCCTACAAGGACTCAGAGCTCATAAGGGTTTAGGGTTTAGGGTCTAGGGTCTAGGTTTAGGGTTTAGGGTTTAAGGTTTAGGGTCTAGGATTTAGGGTTTAGGGTTTCGGGTTCAGAGCTTCTAAGGTGCAGAGTTCATGAGGCACGGAGCTTTGGTTTAGGTTTTGCGAAATGCCTCCAGCTGCAATCAGGAGCCTGGCGTACGTTGGGCGTTTATAGGGGTGTACGGCGGGGCTGCAGATACTGTCTAGGGTGTACGGGGCTTAGGGTTTCTAGTGTACTTGTAGTTAAGGTTCAGGGTTTGGGCTGGGCCAACAGATCACCCACCCATGCTGCTCTTCGAGTTCGACATGTCAGTGGCTGATCATAAACCTCTGTGCCGCCACTGTTGTTTGCCATAAAACGAGTTCGCCGACATAGAGTAATGGCCAAAAAGCCCATTTGTCATAAACGGGTTTTTGCACAAACCCTAAACCCTAAACCCTAAACCCTTTAAGGTTCAGAGCTGGTGTGTTTTGCATTACGGGGGGCTTCACTCTCTGCTAAAGCCGGACGCGGTGACGCATGCCCTGTTCCAGCGCAACTGCTCGTAAGATCCCTACGTGAACCCTTAACTGACACACAACAAACCCTGAGCCTGAACCCCTGCAACCCTAATTGGGGGGGTTTTCGAAAATAAGGGACCCCTTACTATATCGGCCCTCAAATAGTAGGAGTCCCTTCTTATAAGGACCCGGAACCCTCCAATTCAACCCTAAAGCGAATCCATCTGCTTGGGGTGGCGGCTGAAGTTTCCCATCGTGGACGCCACGTCTTCCGCGATGGAGCCGCTGGTTGTCAGCAAGCTTTTGGGGGAGCCTGAAGAGGGTTTAGGGTTTAGGAGTATAGTGTGTACGGTTTAGGGTTGAGGGGTTCAGGGCTTATGGGCTTAAGGAGTTTATTTAGGGTTTAGGGCTTAGGGTACCCGGAGATCCGAAACCCCAAGCCCTAGAAAAGGCCATCGGGCTTAGGAGTTTTTCTCATGCCGAGTGCAACAGGACCAAGTCATACCTCAAGCCAGGAGGCCCAAAGGCAGACAAAGTTGGGGGGGAGGGGGGGAGCCATAAACCCTAAACCCCTGCTTCTGACGCCCTAGACCCTACAAACCCTGAATAACCCTTTTTGCACCCGGTCTGAGAGCCTGAATAACCCTCAACCGGATTCAAAGGGTTGGGAGTCCCAAGCTCCTAGGTTTAGGGTTTAGGGTTTAGGGTTTAGGGTTTAGGGTTTAGGGTTTAGGGTTTAGGGTTTAGCCGGAGCCCTGATACGTCACGATCCCGGAGAGAAAATCCCGAACTCGTCAGGACCCTAATTAACCCTAAACCCTAAACCCTAAATCCTAAACCCTAAACCCTAAACCGACCTTAGGGTTTGGGGTTTTTGTGTAGGGTTGAGGGTCCTGAAGCCGCAAATGTTTGTTTTCGAGGGCTTAAGGCTTCAGTGGTCAGGATGTGAGGATCTAGGTCTTATAAAAAATATGTGTAGATGTGTATAACATAATATAATCTTCTATTATATTATATATATACACATATATATATATATAGGTATGTTTGAATTTTTAAAGAACCTGGCAGCCACCAGATTATGGTCACGGTATCCTTTGTTTGCTGTTGATTTTTTGATGGAACCAAGAAGCCCAAAAAGGGCTGGGATGTGGAGTTTCGTTGCCGCCGGCCATTGCGTGTAGGGTTTAGGCTTAGGGTTTTTGACGCCAAGGCTCCTGGCTGCCGTGGCGTGGTTGGACTGGAGCTCAGCTTCTTCATCTTGGCTTCGGGTTTAGGGGTTAGGGATTAGGGTTTAGGGTTTAGGGTTGAGGGTTCAGGGTTAGGGGTTAGGGTTTTTAGGGTTTAGGGTCTAGGGTCTAAGGGTTTGGGGTTTGTGGAACTCTTTTTGTCTTCCGGTCTCAGTACCCAGGATGAGCCCCACCCCCTGAAAGATCTTCCAAGATCTTAATCCCCCTAAACCCAATAAGGGGAAATATGAAATATCCCAAGGGCCTACGAGTACTGTACCTGGTGTTTCTGGAGCCCGAAACCCTGACGCCCTAAACCCAGCTGTGGCTAAGGCTTGTCGGGCTTCACGGGGAGCAGGGGCTCAAGGATTTAGGGTTTTACGTGGTTGGACCAAGTTTAGGTTGAGCCGACACCCTGGATAGAACCCTGAAGCCCTCACACTGAGCCTCGGCTAACAGCATGTTTAGTCAATCGCGGCTTTAGGGCTTCGAATTTGGGGGCCCACCGCACCCATGCAATAAGGACCCAAAAAGGCACTCACCTCTCTTGCATCTGGGCTGTTCCTGCTTGATCCGGGCTTTCTCCGTCACGCTGGGCTGCTGTCAGCCAACCCTGTAAACAAGCGAGTGGGACGACCTCTGTAAATATCTTCCTTCAAGAAGGGACAATACAAAAGCATCCCACGTATGGGCGCACACTCACCTAAACCCCCAACCCTAAACCCCCAACCCTAACCCCAAATCCTAAACCCTGAACCCTGAACCCTGAACCCTAAACCCTAAACCCTAAACCCTAAACCCTAAACCCTAACCCTAGATCCTTAACCCCAAGCATCCCTGGACCCCAAACCTGAAAAGGCAGCTGCGCGGCCAGGCAGGGCCGGAAGGTGCAGTCTCGCAGCCTGAGCTGGTGGTGCTTCTCCAGGCTTCTAGGGTTTAGGGTTTAGGGTTTAGGGTTCGTACCCTTAAGAACCCAACCTTCTTTGCAGGTGGTTGAGGGCTTGGACTCTCGAACTAGCAGATGCGGGGTTCAGGGTTTAGGGGGTTGTCCAAGAAATTGGGCCGGTTTCTTTTGTGAACCAAGAGTCTTCTACGGCCACCTACAGGCAACCCTAAACCCTAAACCCTAAACCTTCTTGACTTGGTGGGCCCAGGCACTCGTCCATTTCCTTCACCTTCTGCTCCTCAGCCAGCCTCTGATGGGACTCGGGTTTAGTGTTTAGGGGCTCAGGTTTTAGGGGTTTCAAGGGTTTGCCCTCCATAGTGTGTCAAAGCTTCAGTGGCCCTGACAAAAGCGTATGTGATATATATATATATATATGTATATATATATATGTATATATATATATATATATTTTTGTCAATTTTTATAAGCAAATCTAAGAACTGCCCTGAAATTGGGGCTTCCGCATGACAATGCGGAGCCTTAAGCTTTGGGTGCCCAGACAGGGACCATTCACCGGCGCCAAAACTCTAAATTCTACTTGGAGAAAGTTCAAAAGACAACCACAAATCTGGCAAAAATCTCCCGTCCCACCCTCAACCATCAGCTCCCAAATCCTGAACCCGAAGACCGCGCTCGACGCTCCCAGACTTAACTTGCCTAAGCCGAAACCCTAAACCCTAAACCCTAAACCCACCAGCTTCAGGACCTGGAGCGGTACTCCTGGCGACGACGCAGGTTCTCCTGAAGGCTGTCGAGTTTTTTGTTGTTTACCACCCGGGTTTAGGGTTTAGGGTTTAGGGTTCAGGGTTTAGGGTTTAGGGTTTAGGGGCTAGGGCAACCCCGGAGCTGCAAAAAAGAGCTGGATTGTCGGGGTGCCAGATGCCGCAAGGGCTAACCCCAACGTCCACGAACGGCTGTGTTTTTGGGCCCCCATTCGGACCTCACCCAAAACCCTAAACACCCGCACACCCAGCCTCCTCTCGCTCCAGGTGGCTCCGTGAGTCAACGTTGCCCCGGTAGTAGCGGCGGCGCTGCCTGGAAAGCGGCTTGGCGTTTAGGATTTAGGGTTCAGCTACAGTTAAAATTGGTCAGGGTTCAGGGTTCAGGGTTCAGGGTTCAGGGTTCAGGGTTCAGGGTTCAGGGTTCAGGGTTTAGGGTTTAGGGTTTAGGGTTTAGGGTTTAGGGTTTAGGGAGAAAGTACCATGAACCTCCAAGTAGGGATGTCCCATGATGATCCGGGCTCGGCGAGGCTCGACTGGGAACACTCTCAGGACAGGCCCAGGACCAAAAGACTGAAACCCCACATCCTACAATGCTCGCGCGCACACACACACACACCCTAAACTCTTTTTGAACCCAGACTCTTGATGTCAGCTCCCACACCCTAAACCTGCCAGAACTTGAGGTGTCCCTAGAAAGCAAGCTCCCCCACTGATCCCCCGTCCCCCCCCCCTAAACCCTAAACCCTATACGGGGGGCAACCGAAGGAGGACAAGGAACAAAACAGTCAACCCCAACAGAAGCCCTTAATACCCCTGGAACAACCAACACCCGAACAGCAAGACCCCAAACCAAGGGCACACTTTTTACGAAACCTTCGACCGCTTTGGTCATGGCTTGAGCCAACGATTATCGGGTTCATTGACCCTTGAACTTCCAATACCAATTCCTTTCTACAATACCAATTGCAGCTCCGCACTCCCCCTGTCCTAGGGTTTCCTAGGACACATTGGAGGTGCCAATCTTTGGCCAAAAACCGCCATTTAGGCAGCAGCCAGCTGCTTGAAATGCACATTGTGGTTTAACGTCTTCCAGGACGAACCTTCAGCTCATTGGCTGAATCCTTTACCTTTGAGGATTTTTTCACCTCGCACTTGGAAAATTCACGTTCCAGCGGCTCGTTCCTCACCAAGGAACTCAGCATTCACCACCCAGCCATCCTTGAGGCAATGCTTGCAAAGCGTCTTAGCCCTGGGCTGTGAATACCGCAGAACATCACAATCACTGCTTGCGTGCATACAGTTCCCACCCACTGTTGTATACAGAGTGGCACTCGCAGGAATAACCACCACTTTCTTGATCCACAGCCATTTGTACAGCCGCCGAAAGAGGCACCATGTCAATTCCCAGATTATGATTGCTGCCACCAAATACGCAACAAGGTCTGAATTGTTGATAACCATTTCAATACCTTGAGCCAGAACCATAACCGTAGATGTATTGGCGACCTGGCACACCCCTTCTTCTGAGCAAAAGAAACCAGCAGCTGACACTTCTTCTCCACCTGTTGCCATCCCTTGCAGGGATGCAGCCACCATCATGACCGCCATTGCAAGAGAGGCCCTTTTCAAGTCAGTTCCTTGTACTAACAGTTGGAGACCCCAAAGTGCCTTTTGCTTTGCATAAACCTGTCCACTCATCAATTTTGTCAACAGATCAGCAATCATATACTCACCACGAAGATGCGCTATCACCATGTAACCACGGTCTACCAGAGACCTGACACCGGCTGCTCGAATTCTCAGGTGTCTTGTCCTCCAGCTTCCAGCCGGATATTGAATGATTGAGCATGTCGAAACCGAATCTGTATACAGCACTTTTTGCAGCGATTCTTCACCTGTTCCAACCAAAGCGGCAATTATAGGGGTGCAGCGATTCTTCACCTGTTCCAACCAAAGCGGCAATTATAGGGGTGCACGACTGAATCATCGTTGCTCCCTCTATGGACGCATGTAATTCAGCTTCAGCTGTACTTAAAGCCACCGTTGATTGTCTTTGTGTTGCCCACATCACTGGACAATCACCCCACACCACCACTGCTCCTGAGTGGCTCTTTTCATTTTCACCTGCCGCAAAGCTGGCATCCGCGTAGGACTCCACCACCTTGACGCCTCGTCCATAACGCAACACCTCATTTCTTTCTTTTTCGCATGTTGCGATTGCCCCGAACGTCAAGCCTAACGTTGGAGTTGCAGCAAGGTATCGGAAAACTTCCTCAGCCTTTTTAACCACAAATCGCGGCCTTCGGGATGTCCACAAAGACAACTGGCTCGTGCAGAACGCCAAATCAGGTCGAGTTTTGATTGCCACCCAGAGGAACTCCCCTACGGCACCTTGAGCCGCTCGCAAGGAGGGAATATCCACCTCCTCTTCTTCACCTGGAGTTTCTTTCACCATTGGCAGGTTACTACCTTTTCCAGTTTCATCGATCTGATACCCTCGTCGGTTCAGCAAATCTCTCACGAAGTCCTCCTGGTTGAGAAAGAAGCTGCCATTTCGATACCAGATTTGGACACCCAAAAACTTCAGGAATCCATCACCACAGCCTGGACCACAGAACTCGGGTTCAGAAGTTTTCCACTCCTTCCTGATCTGTTCCAAGGCTTCCCGGAGCACTGTCATAGTCCCAGCCATCAAAAAATCATCCACGTAAAGACCCATTGTCCCTACCAACTTGCTTGCACCTTCCGGCTTCTCTTGCGCCATAATAAGGAACAGACTTGGGTCTGCATTGGACCTCTGAAAGCTCATTGCTTGTCCATCCTTTGACACCCAAGACATCCCTTGAAGACGTTGGTCTCGCCACTCCACCCATGCTGCAGGACTTTCGGCCAAACCGTACAAGGCCTTCCTCACAATCCACCGCTCCTCCTTTGTGCAAAGACCCAATTTCACCGCCGCCCTTGGGGGCTGCACCACCACCAAACGCCCTTCTCTTTGCGCCCTATTCATCGGCGCCGTCAGAAAAGCTTTGGAAATGTCTAAGCCAGCGATGATCCACACCATATATGCTGCGTGCCTCACTTGACACCTGAATGTAGTTGAATCTAAACCTGGAGCGTACAGCGAGTGACGACTGAGTGACCTCGGCCCTTCATATTCTGTAGCTGCCGTTGACGAAATGAAGTTTCCACATGCACAGATACGGGCACGTCGCCTCCCTGTCCCTTGCTTCCGGGTAAACACCACCAGACTGGGAACGTACTCAATCACCGGTGCATTAGGCTCTTCCGCCAATTTGTCCAGCTTTTCTTGAGTTGTTGGTTCCACCACCTCCAACTCTTTCACCAAAGACGCCACCTCGTCCGACAATGATTCCCTCCACTTTTCCAGCTCTTGCATGGCTTCTTGTGTAGGAATCGTTTTTGTTTGCAGGAACTCAACCTCCTCTGCTGCCTCCAGCGCGGTATTTTCCTGTACCACCTGCTGAACTTGAGCTGCTTTGACCAAAAACTTCGAGAGCTGTTCCTCAGCCCTTTTTGCTTTAACCAGCCATTCTCTAGTCTCTGATCCTTTTTCCTCATTCGACTCATTGGCCGATCCATGGAACTCGTCCAAAATGCAACATTCCTGTTCAGCAATTAGGCGTCGAATACTCAAATGCTCCTCTAGAGCCCATTGATGCGCTTCGAACACAGCGTAGTCGACTTCCCCTGCAAGGTCGTCCAGCGAGGTCTCTTTCAACGTCATTTTTAACCACTTCCTTTTTTCACCTTCTTCAGCTTGTGGTTCTGGAAGAGGAAACTTGCATTGGAGAAGATAGCACCTATCCTTGTAGCCCAAACGCTCCATAAAAACAGGTGTGTACCCTGTCAAGGATACCCTGTTCCCTTTCCAAGGCATAGGACCATGCAGTTTTCTCGGAAAGAACGACATGAAGTTCCAGTGGATATCAACCAATTTTCCAGGTAAGACTTTCTTCCCATAGGATTGCTCCACCACTTCAGCTCCTTCCTCTAAAACCTTTTCATCCTCAACCCACAGCTGACCGATTTTATAGTCACCAAAGCCACACACATAATTACAGCAATGTTTTTCATTGTGACTATCCCTATGCAATGACACCGGAGCATTGCACGAGATCTGAAGAGCAGAAAATTTGGCTTCAGGATTGTGGTGCCTCACGAATGATGTCAAATAACGACATAGCCATGGCCTTCGATGGGTCTCTTTTGTAATACCACACACTCCGCCATGAGTATAGTGGCCCAACACCAGAGCTCGCGTGCTTGTGCACCAATTGTTGATACCACCTCTCCGATTCACCCTCTTTGGGTATACAATCCCTTCCAAAAGCTCCTCACAGTCCACGTAATCATACATAGACCTTTCATACATTGACTTGGCTTTTTGTTCTTCTTTTTCCAACTGTGTTCCATCCTCAGCAGTCTCACTTTTGCAGACCAAATAAGCATTTTCATGAGGAGAACAGCATGTCGGCCAATACTCATCACCAGGAACATTGTCCTCAACATCTGCATTTTCTTCCAGCTCCCCCAAACCCTGCATGTCATCCTCGAAAATTTCTAAGGGCGGACTCTCCCCCCGCTTGCGAAGCAAGCGCAAAGAGCCCACATGACCACGCAGTGAAGAGGCCGGGCTTTTTTCCTTCAACCGATGGTGAGCTGGAGGATCGCGAGGCGGAGGTAAAGGAGGACCTTCCTCATCAGCGAACCGAAGCGCTGGTTTTTTCCCCTTGAGACGATGCTCCGGAGGAGAAGGCTCCTGTTCTTCTACCACCCCTTCCAGCTCCAATGCAGGCGGTTCCTTTATATTGGAAAAAATCGTAGTGCAGGGAAATAACACCAGTTCATCCGGATCTTTTGCAGTCCCTTGAGCTTCCACCCAATAACCACCAGGTAGGTCATCGCACGGACCCAAAAGAAGCGCGGGCTGCGTACGATCGACCCATTGCCGACCTTTCTTTGTTCCATCCGGACCCAGCAACTCCCACGGACGACGCTTGACTTGAATTTGAGCACCAAAGGGAAGCAATGCTTTCGGTTTCAAACCCAACTCCCTTTCAGCTTTCTGCCACCGTAACATTGACCAATGGCGAGCAGCCAGTGCCCAGTACGCCGGCCCGAGTCGCGCCTCCTTTAAGAGCGACCTGACACCACGTTTGAATAAACCCACACATGCTTCAGCGCGCCCATTTGTTTGCGGGACTCCAGGATCACCAGTGGTCCTATATATCAGACGAGTTTCACAGAAGGACCGGAAGCGTGCATTGACAAACTCCCCCGCTCGATCTGAGTGGATTCTCAACACCGGATACCCATGTCGCTGCAAGCGCACCATCATTCTTTGAACTGCCGACAAAACAGTTGTTTGCTGTTTATCCACAATCGGCTCCACCATAACGAAGTTGATCATACGGACAGGTTGGGTCAAATGGTCCCTCAGTTCCTTCCAGGATTTTTCAGAAGCTTGGATTTTCAACACCTCTGCCTCCAGAACTGGTACAGGTTCCACCGGCGCAGAGTCTTCCTCCTCGAAGTTCGCGACTGCATCGCCTAACCATTCTCCAACACCAGCACCTTCATCTGCCACCTGATCTTCCACCTCATCCGCATCTTCCTCCTTTTCAAGAGGGCGACCCACATTGGGATCCAACATTGGAAATTGATACACACCAATAACAGCGTGTCGTGGCTTCTGCTGGTGAGCATCCTTTGAACACTTGTATGGACCTGCTAAGTCCAATGATAAAGTGTAAGCATCCCCATGCTTCCGCCTCAAATGGCGACGCTCTTTGCCAGCGGCAGACACACAAATTTGACAATCACGTCTGAAAGGAATATGCCCCCTTAGGCAATGGTCACGGAAAGCTCGCTCCTCAGCTGTCAACCTCCGTAACGTCCCTTCTCGTTCTCCCTTTTTTAACACCGTAGCTTCCCGTTCAGCATCGCTCTCGTGCAACCATTGTGCCAACCTGTGACGTATTCTTTTAACCAATCCAAACGCCCATCGCGCCCATATGGAGGATTGTCCAATACGTTCTTCCAGGGTAGAAGCGAATGTTGCCGACCACGGAACAACCACGCGAACCTGTTCCAACGATTCCCACAGTTCCATATCAGACACCAGGAAAGTCGTAGGTTTCACCAGAGCATGTCCCAATGCTCCTTGATCAAAATGTGCAGCGTACATTCCATAACGCTCACAAAAGCTTTTCACCTCTGGCCAACTCCAGAAGGTAGGACTTGAGAGCCCTTCCTGAGAACCATCCACCAGATCCTCAGCACTCAAGACCGTTTTGCCGTTCTGAGAGAAATCTTTCCCTATGAGTTCAGGGTCCCCAGGGCTTTCCATACCAAAGAAGACAGAACTCCCATTGATGACTTCAGCAGTTCCACACCTTGAATGCACCGCCACGTCATATAGGAAAAGCATCTTCAGAAGTAAAACACCATCCTTTTGAGCTAATTCTTGATGTGGCCAAGGAAGACTTTTTAACCCCAACCGTTCAGGCCCACAGCGTCGGCGTAATACAGGTGGACCACCGTCTTCACCTCTCAACCTTGACACTGTCCTGCATGGAGGTCCTCCAACCACAGCAACCACCTTTCCTTCAGCCGCCAGATGCAGAAGATACTTCCAGACGCTCGAATTATGTAGGTCACCGCCTTTTGTCAAATCCAGCTCCAGTACCTCCACATCCCGACTGGGAAAATGCCATTTTTGTTTTCCCGAAAATAGGTGTACCACCACCCTTTTTGCTCGTGCCAGCCGTCTCCTTTTATGACGGTTGAAAGGCAACGCCGCAATATCTCCACGTGGCAACAGCTCCATCAGCATATTTTCTGGTATATCCCCATAATACCACCGAAGAAATCTCCAGCATGCCTGGACGAACTCCTCCTCATTCGCTGACGCTGTCCGCGCTGCGCTTTGCAACGACGTTTTTACAGCCACCTCATTGTCCGTATTCGGACACCCTTGAACCATACGTGCCACCTTCAATGCTTGCTTTGGTGAACACCAATCCATTTCATCAATGATCTGAAGCGCCACCTCCTTTTCCAAACAAGGGCACCCATTCAGATCACGAACGCGAAGTTCTCCCAGAACAGGATGTGAGGCTGTGCACTTGCCACCACGCCACTGAACTCTGAGACCAACCAAGGCGCTCGCTTTGCCAATTGGCACCAGTGGATCTACCATTTCAGGAGTTACCAGGGTCCCACCCGGGGTAATACACATCTCCCGAGATCCAACAGCTAAAGACACCAACACCTTTTGCTGCGGAAGCTGTTCACCAGGACGAAGTGATCTGAGAGGATGTGATGCTCCCGAGTCCAACATGCCCATTCCCGAACACTCATTGGTGTCAGAAACCCTGGCCACATGTAGAACGCATACTCCTCGGCCTTCTCCCTGCTTCGGCAACAACGTGGCATCAGACGAACCGACTCCACAGTCCGCCCTTCCATTCCTCCATTGAGAATGGGACAAGACGCACGCTGCCTTTCAGCATGCAAAACCATTTTTTCAGCTGTTTTGTAATCCATAACCAAACAGCCATGTTCAAACCATAAGAGTTGGTCCAGCGAAGATTTTGCACTCACGTGACACATCCCATTGATCACGGTGAGGTTCGCCCCAAACTCCAAAATCAACCAGAGAGGGATAATCAGGGGCCCATTGTCTTCCCTAATCAACGTCCCTTTCTCTGTAATCCTCATTGTCACACCACCAAGCGCGCTTTGCACCATAACAGTAGTGTCGGGTAAACATTCCCATGGAAAAAGCGTCCGCACAAGATGCGTAGCAGCTGTATCCACCAACGCCACTCTCCCTTCCTGCTGAAATAATCCAGAGTCACATAACATTCGAACACTGGGATCCCCGCTTGATGCTGACTGCGCTGATGACAGCTTCATAGATTTCAGCACTTCTAACGCTTCAGCAAGGACCTGATTGGGTGTTGATGGTGATGAGGGACTTGCAGAACCTTTATCCAATCCCGCATTAGCCATCTCATCTCCCACTTCAGCCACTTCTGCCTTTTTGGCATTTCCCCATTTTGCACCTTTGCCGCCCTTTCCCCCTTTGGGAGAATTCCCTTTAGATCTATTCCTTTCAGGATTTGAGTCCGCATTGGAACTTACACCATCTTTGTATGGACACTGCGGCTGTAAATGGCCAATGGCCCCACATTCAAAACATCTTCCACGCTCCAGGGAGTCCTTGTCATGGCGAAATTTGCAACGTGATCCGAACTTGCAGCCTGCTTCTGTCTTCCCATATATCCAACAGAAAGGACGTTCACCATCTCCGCTGTACCTTTTTCCTTTCCCTTTGCCTTTGTCACCCTCCTCCGTCTCGTCACCAGTTCCCTTTTGGGCCTTGTTTAACCTGGCCCTTTTCTTGGCGTCCGAGTCCTGCTTCACCTCTTGTTCACCAGCGCTATGCAATAGCAGTTCGAATTCTGCTTGTAACATTTCAGCTAGTTGTGTCGCAGTTTCAGAGGTCGGCGAGTAGTCCACCCCCAATTTCTCCCGGAAGGATGCCACTCTGAAATGCACCGTAGGGTGTTTTGCCAGCAACGCGGATGATAAAGCATCCAATCCCTTGATAAGCAAGGTAGCATCCGGCTCGGATGCTCGCAGCTCCCTTAACCGGGAACGCCATTGCGCCCATTGTCGCACTCCCTTAATAGCCTCCGAGATCGAGGTTGCTGAGGATGGTTGCACCAAGAAGTTTAACATTGTGCTGCGCTCGTTTGCTCCACCTGGTTGGTAAACTGTCAGCAACTTGTAAAATATCATCACCGACCCCAACATTCGAGTGGAAACGATCTCGGTCTTCAATCTCTCCGGAATCGCCTGTAGCAGCAAAGACACCGCTCTCTGCTCCAACAAAACATGCACAGTTCGAACCACCTTGAGCCCTTCTAGCTCAGCCTTGATGCCCAACCTTTCCAGTGGAGAAACACTCAACCATTTGGCATACGCTTGATATGCCTTTGAGTAGACGCATTGCCACCACACTCTTCCTGTATCTGTCAGCGAAGACAACATTGGTTCGATCATTGCGATCCAATCACCCAGCGCCGTCGGATTGCTTGGCGTGTAGTCTGCCAAAGTTGGAAGGCTCATCACATGCTTCCCGAGAGCCTCCGGACGTTCGGTTCCAGAACTATCACCAATGTTTGGCATACCACGTGGCACCACAGCTCCAGGAGGTAAGCTGACCCTTCCACCAGGCCCTTGCGGAGGTCCATGTCCCATTCCAGGCGTAAACGCTGTAAGCGGAACTTTTTCTAATTCCAACTTCCCAGCGACCATTTTCCACCGATACGGAACATTATCCACCATTGTATATCCACCCGATCCTGCTGAGTTCTCCTGCGTTGCAGTTTCCCGAGCTGACACAAAACCGGGCTGGTTCTCCACAAGTGCGGCAGAACCATCAACACCTGACGGCACGGAAGTAATCGGAACATGTGTTAAACCAGGTGGTCCACTTGCATATCCACCACTTGCAGGACCTCCCGTGGGGTAATTCAATGGAGGCAATCTGGAGGGTTTCTTCCCTTCAGCTACATGCATCATTGGCACTTCTTTTTCATCCTCCACTTGAACATCCCCCTTCCTGGACCCAGGCAAGGATTGAAGATCACAACCCTTTGGCAGGTCGTAGCCCTCAATAGGCAGCCATGTCCCATCAGGCAACACAGTCCAAAAACCACCCATACCATCCGTGTAGAAAACTTGTCCTGGCAGGTACTGCTTCTCTGGAGTCATTCCTAGAGGATATGCCGTGTTTGCGTCCACCACTCCAGAGCTCCGTGCCCTTGAAGCTGACCCAGATGCAGCAGAGGTATAGCTTTTTTCTTCCACCCGATGCAACCTGTTCCCCAGCTCCTTTGTCTGCACAAGCAACTCTTTCAGCGCACGCTTCACCACCGCCATATCTTCAGATTGCTCTTCACCACTAACATCAGGAATGAGTTCTTCGTCGGCTTGCACTCCACCAATAATACCTCGCTCCATTTGTCCCATTAAGCCCGACGATGGTCTCTCAACAGGTGCAGGTTCCTGACCCAAAAGATCTGGCAGTGAAGGCGGTCTTCTCGTACCTTCACCACTCCTGTCCCCTCCGCTCGCGGGAAGACTTGCCGGCCTTGACTGCCTAAGTCTCATTTCTTCTTGAGCCCGCTCGCTCCAGAAAGGATTTGCTGCTTGAACCGGAACCACTTCGTTTTCCACCTGAGGCGTTGGTTGTATCATTGCAACCTCCCTACCATCTGTCAGCGCTTGTACCATTTGTTGTCGATCTTCACCCCCATCACCACGATTTCCTTCGGCTTCATTGGCCGTTGGCGACAGTCCAGGCTCAGAGCGACGCCGCATCATGTCCATGGCGTTAAACAAACGAAAAATCTTTACCAATCCGCAGGAAGCCTAATTTGGGCTCATAACCTACGGGGGGCAACCGAAGGAGGACAAGGAACAAAACAGTCAACCCCAACAGAAGCCCTTAATACCCCTGGAACAACCAACACCCGAACAGCAAGACCCCAAACCAAGGGCACACTTTTTACGAAACCTTCGACCGCTTTGGTCATGGCTTGAGCCAACGATTATCGGGTTCATTGACCCTTGAACTTCCAATACCAATTCCTTTCTACAATACCAATTGCAGCTCCGCACCCTAAACCCTAAACCCTAAACCCTAAACCCTAAACTCTAAACCCTAAACCCTAAACCCCCTAAACCCCCTAAACCCCCTAAACCCTAAACCCTAAACCCTCCCCGAAAAAAGAGCTGCTGGCGGAGCGCCGGATCCCTTCTTGGCACTGCAGCTTGCGCTGCTTCTGATCATCCTCCTAGGGGACAGGGCCAGTTGAGGGCTTATAGGATTTGTTTCCGGGGTTTAGGGTTTAGGGTTTAGGGTTTAGGGTTTAGGGTTTAGGGTTTAGGGTTTAGGGTTTAGGGTTTAGGGTGTTATCGGGTTCGGCACTTAGGGGGTCTACCAATAAGAGCGATTTCTGGTCCTACTGGTCCAGGTTTCCAAGCATTTAAATCTCGAAAGGATCGCCACGCAAAGGAAGCTCAAGGGCGTTCTACCCGCCTTATCTGAGGCCCCCCTAAACCCTAAACCCTAAACCCTAAACCTGGGCCTTTTAAGGCCTTGTTCATGGTCGGCTTTCAGGGTCTCTCTGATTCTCGCGTCTACTAAAAGTTCAGGAGAACAGTTGGCTCTACTTGGGGGGCTTCCGACACTTCGGTGTGCTCTGTGGGTCTATGGTTCAGAGCGAATTCTGCATGCTACAACCTAATTTCCGCTCCACCATTCGTTCCGGGTTGGAGTTGAAGTTTCACGGTTGCAGGGTTTAGGATTTAGCTTATTTGGCTTAGAGCTTACAGATAGGATTCAGAGAGCACTACTGCGCACGGAAAAAACCGCAAAATCGCAAGCTCCCGGCCTTAATTCCTCGAGGTAGCTTGTATACCCCCGAATCATGGGCCCCCGATGCTCTAAGCCCTGTCGCTCCTCGACCTGCTTCACGTACGACTGCATGTCTCTGAGCCGCTGCTGGCGTGCGAAGGCATCCTGGAGGGACTTGGCAGACGAAGGAAGTATAAGGGGCTTTGGGCAGTGAATGCATGCGTTGAGCGCGCGCAGCCCCGTTTCGTGCATCCGAGCTTGGGAATGGTCAGCAAATTCCAGATCTCGAGGTACAGCCCGAGTGTCTCGGCTCCGTTCTCCAGGCTTCGGGAGACGACTCGATTTTGGCAGCTGGACCTTTCAAGTCATGATGCGTGCCATGCGGAGAGCACGCTTGCAGCAAGTTTGCCAGGGCTCGTCCTGCACGGAAGATCCAGAGCCCTAAGCCATGAAGGCCCAAAACCCTTAACCCTAAACCCTAAACTTGAGGCCCTAAACCCTAAACCCTAAACCCTAAACCCTAAACCCTAAACCCTAAACCCTAAACCCTAAAGCCTAAACCGCAAAACGGCGGCTCCCAGAAGCAACCTTTTCAACCGCAAGGTAGCACTCACACCCACTACCTCCTAGGCATCAGTCCCCTTTTTTTTGCAAGGATTGGTTTATTAGGGGTTTTTTTTTGCCACCCGCCTAGCAGACCCCCTATGGGATTAGGGTTTAGGGTTTAGGGGTTAGGGTTTAGGGTTTAGGGTTTAGGGTTTAGGGTTTAGGGTTTAGGGTTTAGGGTTTAGGGTTTAGGGACCCCTAGACCCGAAAACCTCTGCTCTGAACCCAGGAGAGTCTTAACCTCAACATCTCAACGAAGGACTCCAGAAGCCCCCAAGGCCTCGTAAAGATCATGATGACAGCGATCCCAGGTTCGCTCAAAATCCTGGCATCTCCGGGGGTGCGTTTAGGGTTTAGGGTTTAGGGGTTCAGGGTTCAGGGTTCAGGGTTTAGGGTTCAGGGTTTAGGGTATAGGGTTCAGGGTTCAGGGTTCAGGGTTCAGGGTTCAGGGTTCAGGGTTCAGGGTTTGGGGTTTGGGGTTTAGGGTTTAGGGTTTTGGGTTTTGGGTTTTGGGTTTTGGGTTTTGGGTTTTGGGTTTGGGGTTTGGGGTTTGGGGTTTTGCTGCTTTCCCTGCGGGGTCTTCTTCTGGTTGTTTTGCTTCTTGACGGGTGTTTAGGGTTTGGGGGAACTGGAAAGCCTGTAGGCCATGCACTGAAAGAGGGCAAGCTTAGGGTCGGGGGGTGTGAGGGGTTTAGGGTTTGAGGAGTCGCAGTAGGCCAGATGCAAGAGGGTTTAGAGAAAAGGGGTTTGCTGCTTTTCGGCATTTGGGGGCGTCGTCGGGATACTGCCAAGAGTCCCGCCCTCAGTCCGGCTGCAAAAAGGCTTTCAGGGGGTTTAGGGTTTCGGGGGTTTAGGGTTGTAAGGTGCAGGGAAGAGTCGAGGGTATAAACCCTCAACCCTAAACCCTAAACCCGAAACCCGAAACCCGAAACCCTAAACCCTAAACCCTAAACCCTAAACCCCAAGCCCTGAAACCCTAAAACCCCAAGCCCTGAAACTAAAACCCCAAACCCGCCCCACCTTCTGCGGGACCGGCCGCGGGCTCGCGCGGCGCCCGCGTCGGGGCTCTGGAGGCGGCGACTCGGAGGACCCCTTGAGGCGCTGAGAGTACTTGGGGACCTCGTTGGAGCCGAAGGCTTATTCTCTTTAGGCCAGGGTTTGTAGGGTTTGTAGGGTTTGTAGGGTTTGTAGGGTTTGTAGGGTTTGTAGGGTTTGTAGGGTTTGTAGGGTTTGTAGGGTTTCGGGTTTCGGGTTCAGGGCAGGCTTAGGGGGCTTGGAGGGCTTAGGGGGTTTAGGGGGGGTTGGGAGGGTTTAGGGTTTGGGGCTGCTAGGACTTGCTTCGGTTTTGGGGAATTCGAGATGATGGGGCTTGAATGGGGTTCGTGTTCAGGATACCGACAGAGTCGCTCCGGTTGCATGATCTATTTGGGGGGGGGGGGGGGGCTTTCGGGGCCTGAGGGGGTTGAGGGCATAGTAGTGGAGCTGAGCCTGAGCTCTACAGTTGTTCGCTGCACCGTTTTGTTGAAGGGCGGCAGCGGGTCCTATGCTAAAGCCCCCCCCTGATCCCTACATTGGCCCTACATCCTGGCTATGGCCGCGGCTGACATGGGACATCCGGCGAGCCCGGTCGTGCGATCGTTGTAGACCTGGCTGAGGCGCCAGAACTACTCTTCGCTTAAGAACCTCCCCCAACAAAAACGATAATCCCTATAATGCCCTTATAAGGAAGAATACTTTGATTTTTTGGGGGTTCTTAAGCAAGTCGTGGAGAGCTTCACGACCACGCCCTTCAGGAAAGGTCGCCCGAGGCTCAGCATGTCGATTCAAGCACCCCCCAAACCCTGAGACTCTCACATGCCCATCATCATGAACTCGAAATCCGAAGGCTTCGTTTCTCAGCAACCATGATGGTCCATGTACCTGAATCCCTAAATTCTGAGCACCCCTTCACACCATGAGCCCCTCTCAACACCAAGACGCCAAGAAAGCCACCCAAGGAAATGCGAACCCCAAACCCTAAACCCTAAACCCTAAACCCTAAACCCCTAAACCCCTAAAACCCTAAACCCCTAAACCCCTAAACCGCCGGCCTGTGAAAGCCTGGTCATCAGGGTGTCCTCCTGGCCCCCTTCCTCCGCTCCCTCCTCCTGCTTCGTAGAGGATTTGGGGCTGGTGCGGGCCTGGGCCCTGATCTTCCCGCTGTGTGGTTTAGTGCTTACTAATAATCATAACAAAAATAAGAATAATAATAACAATAACAATAATAACAATAATAACAATAATAACAATAATAACAATAATAATAACAATGATAAGAATAATAACAATAATCATAATGATAATAGTGATAATAATAATGATAATAATAACTTAATAGGGTCTAGGGTCGAGGCGTTTCGGTCCAACTGCAGCTGAAGTAGACCAAACCCCAGGCTCCTTGTCGCGTAAAAGCTCCAAGAAGCTACCCCCCCCCTGCATTAGGGCTTCCTTGCTGAGTTCATAAGCCCACAAAAAGTGTACACTTCTAGTTTTGTAGAGATTCTAGTACCCCCAAAAGGTGTGAAGTGTGCTCATTCAGCTACTGAGAGGGGAAACAAACCCTAAACCCTAAACCCTGAACCCTGAAAGCTTCCAACCCACATCCTGCACCTTTCACACCTAAGCGGAACCCAGCCTTCCCTCTACTGACCCTAAGCCCTAAACCCTAAACCCGTTTTGCAAACCCTAAACCCTAAACCCTAAACAATAAACCCTAAATCCTAAACCTCCGGAGGAAGATGTGGCACCCAATGCCTCCCCAAAACGAAACCCCTCAAGCCCTTCTGCTTGAGCTCCGCAGGCCCCCCTACCTTGCCGTATGGCTATCTGGTCGAAATTAGGGTCCCCTTTTGGGTACCCTGCATAAGCGGAGCTGCCTTATAAGAAGGACCCCAAAAGGGACCATATTTTGGAGAAGTGACCATCTGTTCTTGCTTGTTGGCCAACTTTCGAAGGCACAGCTACCTTCAACCCCAGAAACATGAGTTTTGAAGAACTCCTACCTTCTTGCACGCCCGACCCCCGCGGCCCCAAACGTTCCCTGAATGCCGAAGCCTAAACCCACAGAAGCCCAAAGCCCGATATACACCAAAATAGGTGTAGCTAGGATATACGCACACATGTATGTAATATCCAGTATCTAACAATATAGATACACACACACACATATATAATACTTAATGATGTATAGTATTTTGTATACTAACTAGAAATGTATTTTGCTACCACATATGAAAATATCGTATTATATATATATATATATATGGTGTACAATCAATAATGTGCAACATATACCACCTAATATAAACAGATATTTATAATATCATCTAGAAAATGTCGTATATCATGTATAATATAGAAACATTCCATATTATATTTATATGTAACCATCTCTAGCACATATTTTCAATAATTCATACAGATTTATAGATATACATATATATATGTATATATATATATTACTCCATATGATGCTATGATATGATATATGGTATATGGTATATGAAAAATGCTATCATGCCAAACCGTTTCCTCTGCGGGCTTCTCTGGCGACGCGGCTGCTGCGGGCGACGTTGATGCCGCTGCCACCGGCGACGGGTTCCGCAGGCTGGCGTTGCCTCAGTGAAGGGTTGGGTGTAGGGTGTACGGTTTGGGGTTTAGGGTGAATGGCTTCTTTCCGAAGGGGCAAGGGGAGTTCAGAACTTTGGGGTTTTGGGCTTTCAGGGCCTTAGGGTAGGATGCCAATGGTCTAGGGTTTTAGGCTATATTTAAAGGCTTGGAGGGTCAAGTTCAGAAGGCTTCCCTGGGGTTATTGGAGCCTTCTCTTGCAGGGCTGCGAGACTTGTTCAAGGCCTAGAAGGAGGAGCCTAGATTGTGGCGGGGCCGTTGGCAACTGTGAAACCCCAAAGAAGGCATTCTCAACCCCAAAAGTAGGCTTCCAAAAACCTCAACCCTCCATCCTAAACCCTAAACCCTAAACCCTAAACCCTAAACCCTAAGCCCCCCTACCTACGAGCTCGGTGTGCTTTTCGGGCTGCCTGCTTAGCTGGCATCGCCTTGCGCGGTTCTATACTCCCCTTAGAACCTTAATAAATATAATAACACTAATAATAATAACAATAATAATACGAAAAATACTAATCATAATAACAATAGTATTAAAAATAATAATAAATTATGTTGAACATCCTCTTGGGTTTTATATGAACAGAAATAAATAAAGAATTCCCAAAAGGGGGGAGGGAAAGTGTTGGGAGGGAAACCAAATTGAAACAGTGCGTCTGCAAAGGGGTTCCCGTCACGTGGCAAGGCTCGCGGTGGTACATGTCTACGTTGAGCACCAAGTGGCGCATGAACACAACATGAAAACCGCACAGAACCTAAACCATAACCTCAACCTTACAAACATCGGCACCATTAAAGCGCTGTGCAAATGAATCAGGCAGTTTGAGTCATCAGCCCTCAAACCGGCCCTGCCTTCCCATTCCCCCTTCCTTCCTTTTCCTGCGCTGCACCCGCTCAGCGCATCAGGCACGCGTCGGGCGCGGCATGCCGTGAAACTTTGGGTCAGGCCCCCAGCATAAACAGGACCCTGGTAGTATTCTCACTATAGCTAGGTCTTGCGCAGACGACTACAGTACTGCACGGGGGCCTCACCTGCCTGAGCATGCTGCATCTTTGGAGCGGGCTCTGTTCGGCGCATGGAACCAAACCATGATATTCGGGTCGCTGTCATTAGGGAGTCCTACTATTTGGGGGTTTAGGTTACTTGGTAGGGGTCCCTCATTTTCGTAAACTCCCAGATTGGGCCGCCAGCTCGGATGTGGCTCAAGAGTTTGGGGGTTTTAGCCTTCGAACCAAGCTCAACTCCTCGGCCGTCCAGTCTGAAGCCTCACCCTAACTTTTACACAGCCGCTCGTTTTGTACAGGGATGGGGCAGAGAGGTGACGACCGGCTTCCTACTGGAGGCACAGCTTAAGTCTGGCTGGCTTTCAGGGGAACAAAAATCCAGCATAAACCTTGGTGTCTCAAGGGGTCTAGTCTCGCATCAGTCTAGTCTTGGCCCCCAAGCAATGCGGGGGTTCATGACATTAGGGGTGCCCCTTTTATACCCTACATCGAGTAGAATCCCCTTAAAGAACCCCCCAAAAAGGGTAGGTACCCCTATCTTCGGAAAGCCCCCAGAAACGAATAAAATACCAGGCTTATAGGGATCCGAGCCCTGGCCCAGAAATCGTCTGCTACAACTCCTCTTCCTCGCCCTCTTCCTCCTCGGGCGACGTGCAAGTCATCTCCTCGGCTCGACTTGTGTCGCTGCTGGTGGCCATGGAAGCAGCATGCAAAGAGTTCCAAGGCCCCTAAAAAGAAACCCCCACGCAGAGGGGCCAAGCAGGGTTGCAGGTCCAAGCGTCTCTCTTCTTAAAGGCCGTGAAGCCTGACTAAATCGAGACTGGGTTCGGGCCTTAGGGGGGGAGGGGGGGGGGTTTGCAGGCTTGGAGGGCGTACCTTAAGAACCCCCAAAAACCCTCCTTGTTTGTTTCTTAAGGCCACAAGGTGTGATGTGGCAAGAACCTGCCAAGAGTGAGGTGTCCCTATTAGCCTCCCCTGTTCTTCCATGAGCTCCGGGCATGGCCCTTTATTTAGGGTTTAGGGTTTAGGGTTTAGGGTTTAGGGTTTAGGGTTTAGGGTTTAGGGTTTAGGGTTTAGGGTTTAGGGTTTAGGGTTTAGGGCTAGAGAAGGCAAAGGGTTTGTGTCCCGGTTGTTGTCTTGTCGTTTTTTTTTTTTTTTTTGGGGGGGGGGGGGGGGGTTGGGGGGGGTTTTGCCGGATTGTTTTGCTTTTGCCTTTGCTGCCTGCTAGGGCCTTCTTTTTGAGCCCTTTTGGGCCTCGTCGCAGGACCTTTTCAGGCTCTTGCGTGCAGGGGTCTTACAGCGAAAGTCTATGGCTATGGCGCTGAGCTCGGGGAATGGGTTCAGTGTACAGGCCATACTCTCCCCACCGAAACCAGGTTTAGGTCCGTTTAGGTTTAGGGTTGAGGGATGTTGAGGGTGTGGGGTCTTTCCCTGTGTTGTTCTTTACCACAAGATGTGCCGGGGCCTTGGGTGATCCGATCCTCGGCCAACTCCGCGCCCGCAGGGTGCACGTACCAGAGCCTGCTTTGGGGAGCTGGGGCTCAGGTGGTTTCGGAGGTTTAGAGACGCAGGAGTGACGAGAAGCACTTTTAAGGGACTTGGTAGCCCAGTAACCCTATTCTTACAAGGGTACCCTTTGGGGGTTTTTTACTTTGTACCAAAAACAGGGAAGAAAAGGTACCACTGGGCTACCAAGAGGATCTTATCCCCTCCCCCTTCCCCCCCCCCCACCCCAAACTTAGATGTCCCAATCTAAACCTTTCAGGCTGTGAAGGGCCTCTAGTGGTTACGGGTGACTTAAAGGGTTTTGTGCCTCCGTTGAATGCAGACGGAGGTGCATTTTATAGATCTTGCAGGTATTTTCCTAAGGCTTGCGGTTTCGTTTCTAGGGCTCTTAGGCCAAGTTCTGCACCCGGAGAGTCGCAAGCACCAGGCAGGCGAGTAGCTTCGTCTGAGGGTGGTGGTGATAGCCGACGCACTCCTGAGATGTTTTGTGGTTTGGGGCTTTAGGTTGGGGCTTCGAGCCGACAGCGTAAGCCCTCAACACTACCTGGCCTGTACGTGAATGAGGGAGCTTGCCAGTAAGGCAAACAGAAATCCAGGTCACCAGGTCAACTATAGTCCCAGTTCTGTCTTCTGTCCTTTCTGTATGTCCAGCCCGGTTTCCTCCAAGGTCTGGGCCGTAACTTCAGGCTTAGGGTTCAGGGAGACCAGTCGCGTAGGCCTATGTTGGTGATGCTCGGCTCGCTGTACTTGAGGGGCTCGGAGGCTGGGCGTGTCGGGCGGGCTCCTGTAACCCTAAACCGTAAGCTCACAACGCAGCTGGGCTTCTTCATTCTCGTCGCAGAAGAGCTTGGCTTCGTCCTGGGGACACTCCGTTGAGCCACCCTAAGGCCTTAAACCCGAAAGCTGACCACAAAACCACAGAACCCTAAACCCTTTTTGCTTCAGGGCTCCTAACCCTAAACCCTAAACCCTAAACCCTAAACCTTCGACCCTCCTCTGCACGTCAGCTTCAGGAGGCACCTTGGGGGTAAAAGCCCCCTGAAGCCGCTCTTCGGAGTTCAGGGATGCTCTGAACTTCGACCCCCACCGTCCTGCGTGGGAAACTTTAGCCACACCCGCGCACCCGAAAATGCCTCACCAAGGCTGAGACAGGAGGGTTTCAGTTGGTCAGTTGGGATGCTCCCCCCTGAAACTAACAGTCTTGCATAGGGATTGTCGTTCCCTCCCCCCAAAAAACAAAAAAATCCTATTACTTCAGGCCTTAGATTCTGGGGGGCGCTATGTGGGGAGGTTCGGGCAATTTCGGGCGACTCACACATGGTTCGCGCCCTCAAATCCACCTCTCGCCCCTATACACCCATTTCAAGATCCTGCGTCTCTGGCCTACATCGGGTTTTGAGGTTTGGCAAAACCCTGAACCCTATTCCCCTAAGTCCCCCACCCCGGGTATCCTCGGGAGTCTGCGGGGCTTCGGTTGGTTCTAGGTCCCACTTCTGGTCCTTTCCTTGTGGGGTGCTTCCGAAATCCTTCTATATAACACTTTTTTTTTTGCCTACACACAGAATCGGGCGTGTTTGGGATGAAGTGGCGAGGATTGCAAGGCACCCCTTCGCCCCCCCCCTGCCTTGTCTGTGCTCTTCCGGTAGTTGCAGACCCGGCTGGGCTTCATGTCCTCCTTGCGGTTTAGGGGTATAGGCTTTAAGTGAAAGCTACTGGTGGAACTGCATAGGTGAAGGGGTTGGGGGCCACGGGATGCACGAACTCTAGCTGGGTGGCTTGGTGTTTGTTTTGTTTCGCCACCCGCAGGGTTCAGGGTTCCAGCTGTGTTTTCTTTGGCCACCCGTATAGCAAAGCTCCGCAGGGTCAGGGTTCGAGCAGAGAGCTCAGAGGTTTCAAATATGTAAATTATGTTTATGTAGATGTACATGTATGCGTATATATATATATATATATATGTATATATATATATATATATATATATTTATTTATTTATTTTTGTATATATATATATATATTTATTTATTTATTTATTGTTTTATTCATGTTTTCTGTATTGATTCATGATCTATATTATGGCTTTCTTTATGCAGAATACGACCCGATGAGGTCAGCAACAAGGCGTGCCAGTCAGCCCCTTCTCAAGCAGCATGCTGCCGAATCTTCTCCTCCTGAACTTCTTTTCTCTGAGCCGGTTTTGGGCTTACTTACTTCCTAAGCCCTCTCCTTCTCTCTCCTTTTTCTTTCTTTCTTTCTTTCCATCTTTCTTTCCTTCGCACTTGACCTTCTCCCCTTCTCTCTCTCTCTCTCCCCCTCTCTCTCCCCCTCTCCCCCTCTCTCTCTGTCTCTAGCTCTCTCTCGCTCGTGAACTCCGGACTCCAAATGCCCGAAACCGCTAAGCCCACATTTCAACCGATCCGTAGAAGGCCGAGGGCACCGCGCAGCAGGCCACGCCGAGCAGCAGCCAACAGACACCGGGCAGGGAGACGCCGCGCATGGCTCTTCTTCTTGCTCGTTCGTTTGTTGTTGCGTATACGGGTGAGGTGTATCAGGGGGGGGGTGCATTAGGGGGTGTATAGGAGGTGTATAAGGGGTGCATAGGGGGTGTATTAGGGCGTGGATTAGGGGGTGGATTAGGGGGGAGTTTGTGAAGGTGGGGGTGTGCTAGGGATCAGGGTCGAAGGTTTAGGAACTTGCCCATGCCCGACCAAAAGCCTCTTGAGCCTCCAATGTACCTACACTTCCATGTACGAATACTGCGGTACTTTTCCGTAAACAACACTGAAGGTAAATTACTTGCAGGGAAGCCCTACCACGAGAATCCATAACCTACTTCTGTTTAGTGCTTTTTTGGTACACTTCTCGATTTGTGCATGTCATGGTTGCGCAGTGGCCAAGGGGTTCGGGGTTGAGGGCACAAGGTACACTGCAGTGGATGGGTACTGCTCAGATTCCAAGTCTGGCTTCGGAGTTGAGGCTTCTTGGAGGGCTTCAAAAGTTTAGGTTCTGTAGGGTTCAGTGCTTAGAACATGCTCTTCGCTGCTGGTCTACGGCCTTGCGAAGTGGGCCTGAGATTGACAACTTGTGAGTGGCGGACAAGATGCCTGAGCCATAGGCGGAAACCCTGGCCCTAGTGCCTTCAACCATACGACGGCTTACCTCAAGAAGGAGACCTTACCAATGCAAAAGCTTACTTTTTGGGACAATTGCTGTAGAACCCTGCAAAGGGTCCACCGCATCTCGAAAGATGCTGTAAAGACAGGGGCCACGCCTGAGGCCCGTACTGATGAGATTGGCGACAGCTGCCTCAGTAGGAGCTGAGGGTCGAGAGCTTAGGGTTTAATTGGGGTTTAGGGGTGCGGTTTGGGGTTCTCGGGCCCGAGGGCTTCAGAAAGCTTAGAGAGAGTGACCCTAACCAAACACGAGTATCAGTATCCGAATGTCAAAGCTTGGGACTTCCCCCCGCCCTCACCCCCGAGAGCAGCTGAAGGGCTCTATAGTGCCAACCCTGACAACGACAACAAGAATCCAAGAACTCTTCAAACCCTCCCAAAACAGAGCAAAACGCAATGGACCAAGCCCAGAAGAGGGTTTAACCCGCATTAAGCCGCATTTAAGAGTTAAGAACTGCGTGGTCCAAGGCGCCGCGATGGCCGGCGTGGCGGCTGCTCCGACGTTGCCAAGCTGCAGCCCGCCAGATCGAGTCGCAGGCATTGTGTGGATGACCTGCTGAGGGAACCCTGCTGGTTTAGGGTTTAAAGGGTTTAGAGGGTTTAAAGGGTTTAAAGGGTTTAAAGGGTTTAAAGGGTTTAAAGGGTTTAAAGGGTTTAAAGGGTTTAAAGGGTTTAAAGGGTTCAAAGGGTTTAAGGGTTTAGGGTTTCTGCTGCCTAAGGGCCTCAGGCCCGAGTCAGCGGGCTACTACCCGACGGAAGCGCAGAGCAAGGCGGACTGTTGTTGTGGGCTTGCCGGCCTTTCTGGCAACCCTTCCAATCCTTTTAGGGGCCCCTGAAGTGCCCCAGAATGGCCCCAGAACACCCGTGCTGCTACAATGGAACGCCTGCTGAACCCGTGAAGCCTAAGGACTATTGAAGCCCCAAACTCCCCCTGGAGGTAGCCCCAATTTTAACGGTACAAGCCCCCTCAGTCCTCTAAGTAGTTAAGTGCCCACGAATGTCCAAGCATAAGCCCACTTTTCACCCTGCCCTTTTTTGAGCCCGTACTGAGGCCATATGCCCTAAGCCCCTACGCTACGACTCCCCAACCCAAAGCCCTAACCTTCCCGCAAGAAGCCGGAATCCGGAACCCCCGGCCTGGGCCCCGGGGGCCCCCACGGGCCGCCCCGGTACGGGCGAGCCGGTGCGAGGCGTCATGTAGAGGGTTTGGGCTGGCACGCCCTGGGTTCCGAGAAGGGTTCGGCTCTTGGGGTGCAAATTTGGGATTCTTTGAGGGGGCTTCAGGGTTCGAAAGGAATTCGGGATCCTTTGAGGGAGTTCGGGGGCCAGTTGTCGCAGCACGTCGCAATTGTTGCTAGAAAGGTGGGAGCAAGCGAACAACAAAAAATTTTGAGTGTCGCCTCGATTCAGCCTTTGGGGTCGAATTCGCTTGAGCCCCTGGATTCTGGGCCCGGAGGCCCTGTTCCACCAAAACTCTCTACCCCTATACACCCCAAAGCCCTGCGTCATCCTTAGTGGGGCTGCCTTCCATGACCCGGTCGTTAGACCTGCCTGCCCTCTTGAAATTTCGGGGGTTGTAGGCTTGGATGGTGCTCTGGGCGCACATGCCGGAATCCGTGGCGCGTGGGGCTTTGTCGCGCGTTGTCGTAAGCAAGCAAGGCCTTCTAAGTCGCACTCTTGCTCGGGTTCCAGGGTATAGGGCCTGGGTTCGAGGTCGGCATTTAGGGTTCAAGGGTGAAGGGGTTCAGGGCTAAGGGTTTAGTAGGGCACCCTAAACCCTAAACCCTAAACCCTAAACCCTAAACCCTAAACCCTAAACCCTAAACCCTAAACCCTAAACATACTGCAGCCGAGGGTTGCCTGCATTTGTGGCGCCATGTGGTGGGCCATGCGTGTCAGGGGCACCGAGGTCGCCATGGCCATGTCCAGAAGCAAAGAGACGACGCGCCCCAAGCCAGCCTAAGAAGTACTTGTACTCCCTAAGAGATCTCAAGAAGCATTCGTGTGAACTACCCAGGGACTACCAAACTCTGATTCGCAATCAGAGCAAGGCTTCTTTGCTAAATAAGGCAGGGATTGGCCTTCGGAGCCTGCGGAGTTCTCTCAGGTCTACACTTAACATGGAACCCTCGCCACCCCAATGCCCCTTATGCATCTCTTTAGCCTCTTTTGTTCAAACTGGATCTGCTCATCACCTTCGTTAGACCGGAAACTGCACGGGCGACGGCAAAACAACAATGGAAACTCGAAGCCTTGAGCCACGAAATCGAGGTCTGCAGATATGGCCCTTTTGGGGGGGCTTCGGGGAGTGGATGCGGGTGCCACGTTTAAGGGGTATACGAGGGGTCAACACAGGTCCTCGGAGCTTGAAGCAAGTAAGTCGTTACTTGGGGGAGGGTGCACGAAGCTTCGAGCTAGGTGTGCTGCAGCCCTTGTGCAACCTTGATTGAAAGATACGGGGGTTCACGAAAATAGGGGCCCCTCAACCTAACCCCCAAACACTCGGGTTTCCCGTATAATGAGGACCCCAATAAGGTACCCCCTACTTTCGGAAACCCCCCTATTCTAGAAAGGCATGCTTAGAACCACCCTCGTGCGACTAACCTACCCACCAACGTCTCCTACATCTCGGCGCGCAGGCTGCCGTAGAACGGAATTTAAGCAGCGGCACGCCGTTCAGGAGTGGAGGCCACAGTTCTACCACTTAGACATCTCTACACTAAACCCTAAACCCTAATACTAAACCCTAAACCCTAATTAAACCCTAAACCCTAAACTGGCACAGTGGACTGCTGAGATCCTCCCCGGCAAGTACCCTCTAGCAGTACCTCTCCTGCACGCCGACCTCCCAGCGAAGTTGGCTGTCAGGGACCCTCAGAAGATCCCCATAGGACTAGCGCAGGGACCCTGTGAGCTATCGGGCTTATCTTTAGGGTGGCAGGATTCAGGGCCCGTTCTGGGGGTTCCAGCCCCTTCAACTACAGGATTTTCGGGCCTGAGCTGCGAAGGCCTAAGCCCTGGGGGTTTGATTAGGGTTTTACGAGTTTAGGGTTTAGGGCTTAGGGTTTAGGGTTTCGGGACATGTATAAACCCCATAAGTCCTGCACCCCACCTCCACCCTGCGGGCGTCCCTTCGCGATGGGCGCGAAGAACAGGTGGCGGCACCATGGATCAAAGTATAGCGGGCTTGGGTGCGATGGGGGTCCTTGGTCTAGGGATTCGGGCGATTCCCCGACTTAAACCCGCTGGGCAGGAGGTGCCTGATAGGTCCAGCAGCAAGAGCTACTCTGCCAAACAGGATCGGTTCACTCACGTCTGCTTCTGCGAAGTTCAGCTGTTAGCGATTTCTGCGGCCTACTTTGCCTTCCCGAACTCGGAGTCCGCACGCTTGAGCGGATTCCAGCCTTTAACGCTTTTGGCAGCCTATATACGTTCATAGCTCGGAATCCACACGCTTGACGTCCGAAGAGCTCATCGCTCACACTCGGACAGGCCAGGTGAGGCACACACTGTTCAGCATCCAACACTTGCAGCCCTATCAGGCTGATGGTGAGGGGCTTCGTAGCTTGTACAAGTGGGTGGCATAACAAGCCGACCAAAAAGTCCGTGCAAACCAGGCCGCGACTCCCATGATTGGTAATTCTTCGGGCGCTTCCCAAACTGGGGGCCCTCCCTATATGTCCAGTCCTTGCAAGGACGCTGGAAATATAGGTACCCCAAACTCCAAAGACGAAACCCTAAACCCGGTTTCCCAGCTCCTGTTCCGTGCACGAATATGGTTTTGGGGGATTATATTAAAGTATAATTACTAATTACGATTGTTCATTAAATTGTTGTGTTTTTATGAATGTTCGGATATTGGGACCATAAGGGAATGCTTTTCGTCCAGGGTTCCAAGTATGGGCTCCTGATTCGGGTCCCTTGCTATATAGCCCCTGAAATATGCTTTTTATAACAACCCTAAGGGTCCATGTACCTAAATAGGGAGTATTTGGGCCTAAAGGTACCTCCTATATATGGACTTTGGGGCCCAGGTATTCCCCATTTAGGTACATGGACCCTTAGGGCAAGGGCCCATACTTCGGATCCCTTTCAACAAGCGTAAGGGACCATACTAAGGGCCCATGGTTCCGACCTTCAAACTCGTGTTTATTCCGATGCCTATGGTGTACAAATCCAGATGTCCTAAGCCCTTAGACCTGTTTTGCAACTGGGCGCGAGTCTGCCCGGATCTAACTAAAAAAACCTAAACCCTAAACCCTAAACCCTGAACCCTAAACCCTAAACCCTGAACCCTAAACCCTAAACCCTAAACCCTACCTAGAGGCTCCGGTGCTGTACACTGTACACAAGCGCGCCCAACCAGCGCTCAGTGTTCAGGTGGCCTCGCTTTGCGACCTTTGGTGCCCCCAGAGCTCGGTGCACGGTTCGCGACTCATGGTTTTGGACTCATTTGGGTTTCGGGTTTTCTGCAAGCACTCTCTGCGGCAGCAGGCTTCACGCTAGTGCAACTAGCCAAGCAACCCCCACCCCTGCATCAGAGGGCAACCTCAGGCCGCCCAAATCACTCGGGTTTAGGGTTTAGGGTTTGAAGGTTTAGGGTTTGGGGTTTAGGGTTTAGGGCTAGCACTTAATGGATGTTTAGGGTTTATGGATGCTTGGGGTGTAGGGTTTCGGGTCCAGGGTCTTAAGCCCGGAACGTGTTGCATCAGCGTATTGAATTGTAATGAAGTGTCATTGGGATGGTGAGAGAAGGCTGATGGGATGGGTAAACGGGGAGAGAAAGACAGAGATAGGGCCAGACAGAAACAGAAAGAAGCCTAGAGAAATAGAGAGAGAGAGAGACATGAAGAGAGAAAGAGAGATGAGAAAGAGATATAGAGAAAGAGACGGAGCAGACACGTAACTTCGGATCTCGAGTCGCGCATCGCGTCTCGTTTCATCGCCGTGCATGACGCGTGTCTGCACTCTGGCTGGTGGCCCGAATTATCCGATTTCATTTTTTGGGGGAGGAATCTAGCTATGGGTTGTATAGGGTTTTACCGGGACATCATGCAGGGTTGTATAGGGTTAGGTTGCAGGGCTGTTTCGGGTTCATAAAGTTAGGACCTTTAGGGACCGTTGTGATTCAAAATCATTTGCGAATGAACCCCTGCTCTCGCTATCAGCAAGTCAGCTACCTGGTTCTAGATATGCTGCCAACCCGCCTGCAACAAACGAAGCAAAACATCTGAGGCCCGGACATGCAGTCAAGATCTCCTCAAAAACGCTGAAGTACTCACTGCACTCGGCTTCTGCAATGCACTTGCTGTGCGTGAAGACTTGAAAGGCCACGTCATCCCACTCAACTTGCATCATCGCTTGCAGCATCTCTAGCGCCACGGCGTTCAGTCTTCCCTCTTCTTCTTCGTTGCTGGCGGAGAAGTCCGTGTACCAAAGGAATAGCACACCAAACCTTAAGAGCGTAAAGGCTTCTTCTTCAGCGTCGCTCAGGAGTTCTTCCCCCAAATCTTTGAAATACTTAGCCAGCCGCACCAGCACTCCCCTGAGGGTTTCACGATGGCAAGGATCAGGCAGGCAGGGCTGTGCCTTCAACTTCCCTTCTCCCTCGAGCTCCCGCAGCGCTTGTGCCAGCTTCACGCCCATGCAAGGAAGTTGCCCTGGCGCCTTCCTCTCTGCATGCAGCAGGCGGTCTATGCACCCACGCAGCTTCGCCGTCTCGATCTCCCTCAACTGAAAGGCCTCCAGGACGGACTATTTTACCCTATCACCCCCCCGAAAAAGGCCCTTTATAGGGTTGCCTATGGGGATTCTAGGGCCTAATATGCCTAGTAGCCCGTCCTGGCCTCTTGCATGAGCAGGATCAAACGACGGTGGAAGTTTCTGCTCTCGGGGTGTGCTTGGCATTTGGGGCACAGGTCCCAGTCGCAGTCTTTGCATTGCAGAACGACGATGTCGCAGTCAAAGTCGTCCCAGCAATTGTTGCACCACCCCTTGTGCCGTGATGGCAGCATGCGTTCCGCGCAAAGAGCGCAGATCTTGACCAGCGAACTGAATTCGCTAACTTGAAACCATGTCTCGGCCTCGCCGCCCTGCATCTCAGTCTCATGCACAAGCTCAGGCGGCTCCGGCATGCCACTGCTCAGGGTGCGCGTGGGCTCCGTGATGCTGCAGGTATCGGCGGGCACGCCCGTCAAGTTGCCTCCAGCCTGCTGCCTCCGCTTGGGCGCACGTGCGTGCGCGTAACCATGGTGCGCAGCGTCGACTTCCTCCACCTCATCCTGCAAATCGGGAGTCTACGCGCTTGAAAGCTTTTGAAACATCGTTTTGCCTCGTCGGCCTTTTCTGTTGCTGGTTGCGAAGTTTCAGTATGCTGTACGAGTACAAGTGCTCTGGCGTTGCTCTAATGCTCCTGCCTCAACCCTATAATCTCCAACTTCTCCAGATGCACAAGGATACAAGTTTAGGGTTGAGTCGCTCACGCTCGGACAATCCAGGTGAGACAACACACTCTTAACCACGAACTCAGGGCAATGCCCGGAAAGCAAAGTGGAAACCCACTAACCTGTGGATCTCGGAGCCTGCGCAAACGGTGCAGCCACGGATTTACCGCTAGAGGGGCTCTCTGTGCAGGGTGCGAAAACCCAATTATGGGCCTCACCATCTGCCAAGTGAGGGTGCGGCTGCGCATACGCCTGCAATTGAGCATTCAAGGTTAGGAAAAGTGGCAGCCCTGAGTCTCACGCAAGCACATAAGTTTGACTTGTTTCGGGGGCTTTGGGCTTTGGCTTAAACGTTTGGCAATTGCGAGGCATGCTTGTTTCGGCAAGACTGAGCAGCAAAACATCTCTTATCACGATCGCGTCTGAAAGGCGGTTGCATTGTTGGACTGTCCTGTCCGGTTTCTGCAGGGGTCAAAGAACCACTTAACTTCCTTCAGCAAAACACATCATCCACAAAAACCTCATTACAGGCGTTAGGTGTGTCTTTGCCCTATGCTATACAACCCCTTCATCAAGGCATGGATGGCTGTTCCGACTGTCAGCAACTAAATAGAGGGGACAGTGTCATGGCCCGAAGTGAGATCCTGAGTAGGGGCTGTTTACGTTAAATGCATACTCTGGACTTGAAGACTCTTGACTGAGTCCCCCCCGTACTGAAGCACCTTCATTCGAGCTACAACCCCATACGCGCCCAAGGCCTTGACCCTGAACCCTCGACCATAACAGTCACCTCAACAGGAGATTGAACGAACGCCCACCTGAGTCCCAGTCGTCACAGCCTTCGCCTCGCGAAACCGAATGCCAGGGGTGCCCTTCGCCTCGATGATGTGTGGCTTTTTTCTTAGGCTTCCTAGTATGGTTTCTGCTCGCCCCTCCTTCATTGTCGGTTTGATAGGCCGAGTTCCGTGTTCTCGGGGCAAGATCACTATTGCTATATCCTAGCCGCCTGCGCATTAGTTGTGCTGGTTGATCCATTTCCTTGCGGCGTTCTGCATCAAGTGCCCAGGTGTGCTTGCTCAGGTAATCGGGTGCCCTGCTCAGGTGGTGCTCCAGTGCTCAGGTGCCCGGGCTCAGGTGGCCTGGTCACGTGCGCAGGTGCTCAAGCGCTCGATCAGTTGATCAGGTGTTCGGGTGCCCTGCTCAGGGGCTCAAGTTCTCAGTGAGTCTTACACTCCAACTGTGGCCTCTCATCGTCCATGGGATTAGATTCAGATGATGTTTGAGCTAAGTGCCACCGCTCCGAAAACATGATGATGCTGCTAGATGCCATGAACCCTGAACCCGTATCCTTACACATTGATCTTTGCCTGGGTTGGGGGTTTTGACACGACCGCCAAAATGCCCCAAATCCCCACTGTGGTTCCATCCCAGGCCGGAGTTGTTCTGTTGCAGGAAGAAGAGCAAGGGTATAATACTGATTGCCATCAGGCTTGATTACCTAGTCCTCGACCTACCACTACTAGGATAGCCCTCGGAAAAATATTCCTAAATACGGTCCTCTTGAGCCCGGTAAGGGAATATATTAATGCCCAAAAAGCCTACCGAGACGACGACACAAGAATGGTAAGTCTTGAATAGTTATAGTGCTGATTCTTGCCCTTCTCAGCCGTCGTCCCACAGGCCTGGTGGTATCTCTTGAGGCAACGTACCAGCCGCCTCGGCATCCCAAGTGAGGGATGAAAGCATCGCCGTATGAACTCCACCAGCAGATGTAACCAAAGAACATCCAAGCCCCCACCACAACAGACGTCCTCAAGATCGATGATACCGACTTCAAACCCAAGGCACAGTATGCCAGAAAATGCACTTGTCAGATCCTCCTGCGCAGCATGGTCGCAGTTCGGTAATTTCAGCGCCTGGCCAGCCAGGTAGTACATCTTAGCCAGCGCCTGCAATCAAATAAGTCGAGATACACCACAACACACCCAGCACGCACCCCGAACTACAGGCAAGTTGATTCACGGTCCGCATCAGAAGCGCCTGCGCTCTCGGCGCCCTACAAAACAAAGCAACCAGCTCGACACGCCTCCGGATCGGGGTCGCCAGTGCGGCTGCCATCGCTGGCGTGTTGCTTCAGTAGGCCCAGAACGTACTGGAGCTCCACGACGAGGCGCTTGATCTCGCAAGCAGCTTTCAGGTGGGTCGCAGGGATGTTGAGAGTGGACTCCAGGGCTGGTGAGGCCAGATGCCGAATCTGCTCCATCTTCTCGCGCGCTTTCTGCCAAGCTGCAACCACCCGCACCTAGGATGGCCCTAGAAACCCATTCCAAATATGACCCTCCTAAACCCCAAAAAAGGGAAATACAAATTCTCCCACCCACCGAAGCACCCAAGGGCGGAGGCAACTGCGGGAGCTTTTGCAAGCGACCGGCAAGTTGGTCCTCGGCCTGCCCAGCAAGCTTCCCACGCCACATTCCAGGGCAAGCAATGCCGCCAGGCATGGCACCGCGTGCATGGCATTGCACAAGGCGGCTTCTTGTATCATCCTTGGCTTCGTATAAGGCTACTAGATTCTAACCTAAACCCATGAAAAGCTTAGTTACCCCGAAATCTGCACCCTTTTTTTGACGTTATACACCCCAAACCCAACTCCCCCTGTCGTCGGACGTATCCTCACATCGTCTCAAGCAAGCCCAGGCACAGCTCCGCCACCTCACCTCCCATGTGCCATCAAAGTGCAGTACAAGAGCATCCCAGAAAGAGTATCTTTCTAATACTACATGTGCATGCGTGTATATATATACATATGAATACAGTTGGTGAAGGAGACGGGATCATCTGCCGCACCGCGCACAAGCACTAGTGGAATATATCCCATGACGAAACTTCCACAGAACATCAGATTAAGGGACATCATGCTTGAAAATTGAGGCGAGATGATGTGCACATGACCAGGTTTCTACTCAATGTACTAGCCCACTCCAACTGCATGTGCGTGCGCGCCCTTCGTTTTCTAGGAGCACCCCCTGAAGCTCTGGTAGGTCGAAGCGGCACAGCCGCACAGCCCAGAGCCCCCCCAGCAAGTTTGCAGAACTCCACTAACCGTAATAAGCCTTCTTAGACTCTAGAAGGGCTCCGGCCTGCTTACAGTTAGGCTTTAGGATTTAGGATTTAGGGTTTAGGGTGGCCCCCCCCCCCCCCCCCACCCCCAATATCCCTAAACCTCGCCTCCTGCAGCAGCTTCACCGAAGAGAAGGAGGCAGCACCATGAAAAAATGGTATAAAATCTTCAGGTTTGAGGGGTTCCTTCGGGCCGTCCTCTATGCCAAGCCATTGGAGATCCCGCAACCATGCTGAGCCCTATCACCCCCTCGTTGGGCTCCTTTCGTGTTGTTGTGAAAAAGATTTTTGGCTTGTAGGATTGAGGGCTTAGGGGATGGGGGCGGAGTTGCAGGTCAAGGGAGTGGGGTTGGGGGTTTAAAGCCTCGCGTCTTGAGCAGCGTCGGGCTTCAGAGCCGGCCAGCTGACTTGAACGGAATTGGGGTCATAACCTTGAACGTTGACAACCCCGAAACCTTGGGGCCTGGCCCGCGCCGGGTAGTCTTTCCCAAAGCCTCCGACCCTCACCCCTCCCTTCACCAAGGTAAAGCCCCAAACCACCCTAAACCAGAACCCAAGAGCTCAGTGTCTGCTCCTTGCATGAGCCCCTAAACCCTAAACCTTGGCTCAGGGGCTTGGGGGTTTCGAGCCCCCATAAGCTTCACGATCCCCCTTCACTTCCGAACCAAATGAGCGTTTGGAACCCAAACACAAGCGTAGGGTTTAGGGTTTAGGGTTTAGGGTTTAGGGTTTAGGGTTTAGGGTTTAGGGTTTAGGGTTTAGGGTTTAGGGTTTAGGGTTTAGGGTTTAGGGTTTAGGGTTTAGGGTTTAGGGTTTAGGGTTTAGGGTTTAGGGCCGGGCTAGCGGCTGGAGGCGGTGCTTCGGGGTTTAGGATATAGGTTTCAAGGTTGAGGGGTTGTTGGTCGGTGAGGGACTCGCGCAACCCTAAGCCCTAAATCCTTCAAGGCCGTTTGTTCTCATGAGCCCCTTGAGCCCTCCCTTAAACAACCCTCTAGAGCCCCGAACCCTGCCTTTATGAACCCTTTGTGAGGCCCTAAACCCTAAACCCTAAACCCTAAGCCCGAACTTCCCAAGTCAAGGGCTCAGGAGGTCCTCCAACATGCCTGCCAAGAACTGGGCGTGTTGGAGCGCCAGGCTGAGCCTTGAGCCGCTTCGGGTTTAGGGTTTAGGGTTTAGGGTTTAGGGTTTAGGGTTTAGGGTTTAGGGTTTAGGGTTGGGCTTCTTTTGGATATTTTCTTAAGGGTTTCGGGGACAGGCCCGACGAGAGTTTTGAGGGTTTCTGGGTCGGAAAGACATATGCGTGAAAGCCAAGTGGCACCCTCACTCTCTCTCGCCTCGGCGCTCGCTCGATCTCTCTCTCTCTCTCACACTCTCTGACTCCCTCTCCCTCTCCCTCTCCCTCTCCCTCTCCCTCTCCCTCTCCCTCTCCCTCTCCCTCTCCCTCTCGCTCTTGCTCTCGCTCTTGCTCTCGCTCTGGCTCTCCGTCTCCCTCTCGCTCTCGCTCTCGCCCTCGCTCTCTCTCCTCGCGTACTCAGTCCAGCTGTCACATGCGCCATCTACCCTCTCTCCTCAAGCCAAAACAGAGGATCTGGTTGTGACGGTAATGTTGTTTCGTTTGTGGGTGGGGGAAGGCGGTTGTATAGGGTCTGGGGTGCAAGGCTGAGGGGAGTGGATCAATCTTGAGGCCAGGCGGCTGGGAGTTCTCGCCAAGAAGAGCCCGGGCGACCTGCCAATAGCAGTGGATGTTTGGGGGTTTGGGGTTTCAGGTTTAAGGGTTCAGGGTTGCTCGTTTGGTGTCATCGCGTCCATAGGCTGAAAGGGCCTTCCTTGAAGATTGCGGATGCGATGGATGCCCTTTCCGGCCACTCACTAGCTCTAAATACGCAACAAACGGCTGCCCCGATAGGGCCTTCCACTGCTCCAGTTTTTGCCCTGAGAACTGGAAAACCTCCTTAAACTTAAACCAAGCATGCGCAAGATAAAGACCTTAAACCTGACACCGCCAAAAAAACACCGAAGTTGAGGAAGCCAGTGGGTCAAACCTTAAACCCTGATCGGCATCCTCAAGCCCCCGGACACTCAAGAGGAGTGCAAGAGGTTCCCTTACTGTACGGCCCTTTTATTCCCTTAGACGGATCTTGACAAAGGGAACCTTTGGGGTCCAAGGTAGAGCCCCATGTTCTAAGCCCAAGCCCCAAGCACTTAACTAGGAGCCTCTTAGCCCCCTGGGCCCCGATTTCTGGAACCCGAAAACAGAAACCCTTTTCCATCAGGGGTTTAGGGTTTTGTTCGGGCTAGGTTTTTTTCGGTTTAGGGTTTAGGGTTTAGGGTTTAGGGTTTCTTTTCCTAGAAACCCCCAGAGACAGAAACCCAAAAAGAGCTGAGCCGTTTGGCATCGGGAGCTCGGAGCGTCAGCCGCTGCATCTCGCCCAGGATCTGGAGCACCTCCCAGACTCATGGTGTGCGCCACCGGTTCAGGATTTTAGGGGCTGGGTTTAGGGTTTAGGGTTTGGGGTTTAGGGTTTAGGGTTGAGGGCTTCTGGTTTAGGGTTTACTGCAGGGTGAAGTTTCGGGCCAGGGTGCCATCTTGCGCTGGGAGGGGAAACGCAGGTTGCCGCGCATGTTCACGAAGGGCCCTCGACACTCGTAACTCCCTCTCTGCTGAGAGGGCTCAGGATCACGCTTTAGGGTGTCCCAGCTACAGTCGAACCAGGCTTGGGGGGGCTGTCTCATGAGGGTTTATACCCTAAACTCTCAATCCTAAACCCTCAACCCTAGACCGCGACAAAAAGAGCGCCGCGCTTTGCCGCCTGCACTGGCGTCAGCGTCTCCATGAGTCGAGCTACCTGATGCGCAGGAAGGGAAGTGTTCCCAGCAGGGGGTGATGGTTTAGGGTTTAGGGTTTAGGGTTTGGGGTTTAGGGTTTAGGGTTTAGGGTGCGGAAGTCCTACAGCTCTGAACCTTGCCAGTCCGTCCTAGAGACTGAACGATCTCCCGGGAATCTCCTTCACCGTTTCACTTTGATTTGGGTTTGGGGCTTCTTCAGCTAGGTCAAATAACCCTACCCTAAACCCTAAACCCTAAACCCTAGACCCTAGACACTAAACCCTAAACCCTAAACCTACCCTAAACCCCAAACCCTTCCATGCACCACGCTCTTGGGGCTGGATATCGCGTGGCGTGGAAGGCATTTGTAGTTCGGGCTTCTGGGGGTTTAAGGTTCCGGGCTTACAGACCCTGAATCGGAGAACCCTTATCTACCCCCTATCACCCCAGAAAGCCCAGGGCTAGTACTTCACAACCCTTTTCTTCCCTTCGACCAAAATGGTCGTATAGAGTTTGGGCCAAAGCCCTCCCGCACCCTGCTGCTCTCCTCCAACCATCCTTACGAGTTGGGACCTTCTGAGTTTAGGGTTTGGGGTAGTTCATTGTTATGAATCCTCCTTGAGACCATGAAAGAAAACACCGCTCGGCCCCAGCCCTTTTTCATTAGACCTGTGGGCGAAGGTCCCCCGGCAACCCCCCCTCCCCCCCAACCCAAGCCCTTCTTCCTAAACCTGTGGTTCGTTAGAGGTGTTCGTCTGTTCCCAAGCCTGCCACAAAGCTCGAGAAGCCCTGACTTCGCCTCCGCCCGCTGAGCCAGCTCGGCCGCCGCCATCTTAGCCTTTTCAGCTGCCTCGCGCGCCCGGCTGAGGAAAATGGGAATGATTGTCAGGGTTTAGGGTTGGGGAAGTGGGGCGGTCGGGGGGGGTTGTAGGGTTTGGGGTTTGAGGAAACCGGGTGTAGAGTTGAGGGTTATAGGGCTTTGGGGGGTTTAGCAATCCAGGGTGGTGGGGGTTGAGGGTTCTAAGGATTTTGGGTTCAGGAAAGGCTTCGGGGGCAGAGATGGGAGTTGGGAGATTCTAGGGCTTTTCGGCGTTTCGCACACATCGTCCAGAGGCAATTTCAAGCTACCCGCACGGCGCATGGTGCGTGGTGAGTTTAGGGCCTTCTCGAGTCGACCAAGGAAAGCAAACCGCACCTTTAGGGTTTAGGGTGATTTAGGGTTTTAGGGTTATTTAGGGGTTAGGGTTTAGGTTTAGGGTTTAGGGTTTAGGGCTTAGGGCCTAGGGCTTTTTGGGGAAGAAAAAAATCGAAACCTAACCCCGCGGAGCCCAGCAACACCCAGGCCTCCTGTTCCTTCTGCCGCTGCAGCTTGTCCACAATGGTGTCCACTTTCGGGAGGGTCGCCGGGTCGATGAGACTGGGCCCTACCAGAAGGGGATGCCAGTCGCAAAGTATGCTGCTGACCACGAGAAGGGGTTTAGGGCTTAGGGTTTAGGATTAGGGTTTAGGGTTTGTGCACCCACCTTCCTACGCTGACTTGGGATCTTTGGGGCCCCGACCTTGGTGGGGCTCCAGAAAAATCCACGAAACCTTGCGTGGCATAAAGCCCAACACAGACCCATGACTTCCAGCACGCCAGACCACCGAACATCTCAGAATATTGGGCATCAAGCTTTAGCACCGTGGAGAGGGCTAGGGTGGCAGCACACAAGCCTGATAGCTGGGAGGGGGGGGATGAAGGACATGAAGGGTCTGGTGCACGTGTTGTGGTGAAAGTGAAAGCGCACCTAGACTTGGCGCCCAGCTACTGCTTCGAGGGCGAGGCAACCAGCTACTTATGGTTGTTGACTTTAGAGTTTGACCACCAAACGCAGAGGCGGGCCGCTTTTCCTAATGCTAACGCGCATGCATTTGATGCTGGCCGCCCGCATGCCTGCTTCACAGGAGGGGGGGGGGCGTGGCGTACGTTGGCGAGGGCATGGGTCAGCCAGTGTCGAGGCCAAACCAGGAAGGCGGGAGGGTTTTGGATTGAGGGTTCAGTGTTTCGGCCGGGGGGAACTCTTAGAGGTTTCGCCTGTGCAGTTTCCGGGCTTGGGTAGCTTCGGCGGACAGACCCATGGCCCATGGCCGATCCGCGTGGGTGAAACCGCTATGGAGACATAAACTCTGCACTCTGCAAGTTAGCCCGAAACCCTTCCGCCCAACCCGGTGTTCCCGGAACTTTCACAAGCTTACCGCAAAAACCGATGCCCGACAGCCCTTTTATAAGTCGCATACACTGCCTGTTCCAGCCCTAAGCCCAAAACCCTTCTTTCTCCACCGGACTCGCTCAACAGGTGCAGCAATCCCAACCCCAAACCCCAAACCCCAAACCCCAAACCCTACACTCCAAACCCTAAAACGCGTATACTCCCTAAACCCCAAAGCCCTAAACAGTCCCCTCATTGTGTCCCTCTAAACCTGCAGCTTCCTGGGGCAAAGGTTCGGGGTTGTTCTGCTCCTTTCGGGGATGCCCTGGGGCCTCACGCTAGGTGTCCCCCAACCTGGAAGCAACAAAGGTTTTAGGGTGTGTTTCGCTCCAACATAGCTGGGCGAACCGCATCGCAGGGATGGGTTCGGGTGTAGGGTTTAGGGTTTAATTCGTGCTACATCGACGGCACCGTCCCTCCCTCCCACAAAAACATGACTAGCTCAAGCACCACAAAAAATAGAAAAATAATAATCGTGTTGTTGTGCCTGCGCCTTGCTGCCCCGAAACCCTGGACCCCTTCTTTTTACAACCCTAAACCCTGAACCAAATCCCCAAACTCGCCTGGGGCGCTCGTGCAAGACATATAGACACAGCAGATTGGACAGACGCACAGAAAGCCGTGCAAGGGTCTTTTTAGGGCCCTTTCTGCTTGTAAGCCCGCGGTTGTTGTGGGGCGGGGAATTGTCGCTCTGGGAGCATTGCACTGCGCTGATAACCAAAATTGATTGGCAGTTACATGCAGCAGCGGCATGTCATAACAAGCAAGAGAAGCGGTTGACAGAACTTCCCCACTTGATCCTTGAGCCTGGGGCCTAAGCTACTGAGCTCATGCATCGCTGGGCCCACTCCGATCAGCAAGCGGCGACATCATGTCGATGTAACTTTGGTACCTGAGGGCGGAATTTCAAACTTTAAACCCTAAACCCTAAACCAGGAGGCCCTGCAAAGACCCGGAACTTTCTGCTGCGGGCTACTTGAAGTACTCCCATTTGCTGTCCGGGGTGGTCACGAAGCAGTCCTCTTGAGAGCGCTGCCGCCACAACAGTAATGCCTTCCCCAGCAGCTCAGCTTGCCAAGGAAAACCTTTTGAAACTGGACTCAATTAGGGCATTAGGCTACTGGGGTATTGAAGTGCATTCGGGTATTAGGATCTCAGGCACAGAGGCTAATCCCACGAAACCCGAAACCCGTGTTTTCAATGACTCGGTCTGCCAGCTGTTGGAAAGGGCAGGGCGCGTTCCGCAGAACAATATAGGGGCCTTGCTTGATTAGCATAGGGCTTTGGGGAATTATGCAGTACAATTCTATAGTGAGCATAAGGGGAGAGCCCCTGTCACCGCTCCGCGCTTGGTGAGGGTGGTAGTCGTCCGGGCGCCGTGGGCAGCACCTTCCTTGCACGCCTGAAGCCTCCGGTTCGCGGGAAGCCAAGGGCACCAAGCGACCTCATGGACTCTTCATCAACGCCGTAACCATACGCACGAAGAGCCTCAAGCAAGGACAATTTCCGCGCACAAAAGCGAGCATAGCCTTCTGCGGTTCCAGGGGATAAAATGAGGCCAATGCCGAAATAATCATTGCAAACGAGGCTTTCCATTCGGGACCCCGGTGAGCACGAAGGGCCAAACCAGACAATCAGCGAAGGCAGGAGACAGGCCATTGAAAAAGCACCGCCCCCCCCCCCCCCCCAAGGGTCTCCATGAGCGACTCCGAACAGCCCTAACACCTTCCCTAAGAAGCCTAGAAACTCCACAAGAACCTAGTTGCTGAGTACCCTGGGCCAAAAAAGGTTAACCTTTACAAACTTGGTAGGATTGTATCTACCCCAAGAAAGTTAAAAGTTACCTACTCAGCTACGAAGAGAAGTTCATGCCCTGAACAGCCATAAGGCCCTCTACAGGAGCAGTCTCTCGCTCCTAAAACTGCTGGTTTTAAAGGGAATGAGGGAATGAGGTACCCTCTATAATCCCTTACAGAGGGTATTTTTTAGGGAGAGGAAGGGTACCTCATTCCCCAGTAACCAACAGTAAGTCTCCTGGTAGTGCTGTAGCAGCTCTTCGACTTGCGAGTCGCTGATCTCCGCGTGCATGTAGGTTCTGCGATCGTTCGATCTGAGGGAGCTAAATCATCAAAATACGTATGTATGTATATATATATATACATATATATATACATAGACAGATTATATACATATACATATACATATACGTATACATATACGTATACATATACATATACATATACATATGTACTAATGAGCTCACACTTTTGGCCTCTACAGCTTCTGCCCACATACACATATATCCCGACACGCGACGAGAGAGGTGAGGGAGAGACAGAGAGAGCGAGAGACACAGACGTACATCCGTTTATATCTCCACGAATCATACTGAGATGTGTGTGTGTATACTTTTTCTGTGTGTGTGTGCGTGTGTGCATCAAACACATTGATGTATATGTAGGGCCTCGGTTCAAGGTCACAGCAAAAAGCAAAAGAACCAACTGAAAGAGGAGGCTTAAGCTTTCGGGCAATATAATATAACGGCATGCGGACCCTAAACCCTAAACCCTAAACCCTAAATAGAGGGCTCAGAGTCCTGAGCGCTTCACGCAGGTCATGTACCCGGATGAGGCCGTCCGGCGCATTCCGCGCGAAGGCCCTTGCAACCGTTGGAGCTTCTAGGATGCAAGGGTTTAGGGTTTAGGGTTTAGGGTTTTATGGATGGCTGAAAGGGTTTATTAGGGTTCAAGAGTTCAGTGCAGGGTGGTTTTGGGATATCATCAGGCCAGCTAACTATGCGCCTTCCAGCTGGATACTCTGGACTAGACTTTCGACCAGAACCCTAAACCCTAAACCCTATAGACAAGAACCCAATAAGAGAGCTTGCAGGGAGAGCCTACGAAAAGTCGCCGCAGGCAGTCGCTGCTGAGGCAAGGAGCAAAGGTCATTTCTCATAGTTCGGGCGATCAAGAGCTGGAACATTACAAGGGTTTAGGGTTTAGGGTTTAGGGTTTAGGGTTTAGGGTTTAGGGTTTAGGGTTTAGGGTTTTTCTGGACCCCAAGCGGAACAGACAACGGCCCAAGTCAAGCTCTAGGCAGAATCAGCAGCAATTGACACCAGCTCGTTTATGGAACCCCTAAACCCTAAACCCTAAACCCTAAACCCTAAACCTTAAAACCCTGAACCACCTCTGCTAATCATTGTGCGTCGGAACCTCAGGCTCTTCTGACCTTTTGCATCCGGCCTCGTGGCAGACCCTGAACCCTTAAACCCTTTCGGTTTGGCGAGGCTTTGGTCCCTGGTGGTTTTTGGGTTTAGGGTTTAGGGTTTAGGGTTTAGGGTTTAGGGTTTAGGGACCCAAGTAGGAGGCAGCTTGCCTTTCATCTCCCTACCTGAACCCCCCCCCCCCCCCCCCTCAAAAAAAAAACCTCCCGAGCCCCACCCGGCACCCCCAAGACGCAGAAAAAGAGCTCTGGGAACCCAAGGCGCCCTAGCAACCTTGAAAAAAAAAAACCTGAAGCTGTCCAGCAGCCTTGGAGCTCCGAGAAACCCCTCACAGTAGAAGCCTAAAAATTGGAAACCCAACAGCCTAAGAGTCGTGTGTAGGGAATCCCAGCACTAATTGCCTTTAATTTTGCGGTTCACGATAAAGCCCCTCAATCCCGAAGTGCCTTACAATGAACTCTGCGAGCCCCCCCAACTGCAGACTCGGCGCTTAAATGCCTGGCTGATGTCCTCGGGCTCGTAGTCGATCCTGAATGGGGGCTTTTTTGGGTGGAGAAAGTTAGGTTAGGACTTGGGATGCTTTTTTCGCCCCCTGCACACAAAATCAAAATTCCGGATTTTGCTAAGGAACCTCAAGAGTAAGATGCCCGAAGCGGATTCGGCAGACGAAAAATCTGGCACCCTAGTCTTAGCTAGTCCAGCCCGAAATCTAGAGGGCCTAAGGCCGCTAAACTCAAAGCACACAAACCGGCCCCGCCCTACGAACCCTAAACCTGCCGCGCAGGCGCTGCATCTTCCGAGCCATGGAAGCACACAGCTCAGCGAAGTTGATCCTGGGCGAGGAGGCGGGGGGGAGGGGGATTAGAGTTTATAAGGTTTAGAGCCCTCAACCCGAAGCCTGCAGGGTGAGCGGGCCAGAGGGGGGGGGGGGGGGGGGGGGGGTTTCGGGAGGCATCAGAAATTCACTAAAGTCACAGCCCAACAATTAATATGAGCCTTTCAAAGGGATCCCCTATATTCCCCTATATACCCCATAAAACCCAAGGGCCCATACTATACACAGGGCTCAAAGACCTGCTTGGAATTTAGATCTTGGAGCAGGGTTTAGGGTTTAGGGTTTAGGGCTTCTCACAAGGGTGGCTAACATGTTCCCAGATGCTCGCCATCGCCGTCGACGTCTATCTCAGCCATCAGGGCATCCTGGTTACGTTGAAGCATCGAAGACAAAAAGCCACATATATATATATATATATGTATATATATGTGTATATATATATGTATATATATATGTATATATATACATATATATATATGTATATATATATAATCCCTGTTGAGGACTGTTAGTGTTACAGGGGGAACATCCCAACAAAGCACCCAAGACGAGCGGCCATCTGCAGCGGGCTGAGCTTTAGCCCCACGGTCTCCAGGAGCTGCTCGAGATCGTCCACGCCTTGGGGGGGGAGAATTTGGGTTTAGCGTTTAGGGTTTAGGGTTTTGGGTTTTTGGGGTTTAGGGCGTGCCAAACGGAAGCGTGCTTTGGGAGCGCGCAGTAGTTTGTAGACCTACCCACCCCAGGACCGCCCACTTACAACTCATATGGAGTTAAGACCTTCTTTTATTTTCTTACAAAGCATCACATGTCAGCACTCACTCGGAGGACATGACTGCCCTCCACACCAAAATGACCTGCCTGCCCCAACAAAACGCCCCCTGGTCGGCCAGGGACCCAGGGGTCTCCACTGAACAAGAGAGTGGGGTGGCGGGTGGGTTTAGGGTTTTGGGTGTGTGGTTTCGGGTTTAGGGTTTAGGGTTAATAAAGGACCCTGATAGGAGACCCCCAAAGGGTAAGAAATAAGGACCCCAAATAAGGTACTCCTAAATTCGGGCACACCCAGCTTTAAGTTGAGGGTTCGGAGTTTCGGGTTGAGGGTTGAGGTTGGAGGGGGCTGGGTAGAGAGGGGTGCTGGCTAGGGCCTTATGAGGCCGAGGAGTACAGGTCCCTCAGCACGAGCCCAGCCTAAGGCTCAAGGACCAAAGCCCTCCGTGAAGCAACGGCAAGCTCCTGAGGCTTCGGCCGATGGAGCCCTGCTCATTCCAGTCCTGAGTTGTATCGCGTTTGGGGTTAAGGGTTTAGGGTTGACCCCGGACTTCCCAACATGAGTGCATGCTGGACCCATCTCACGGCGAGAAGGGTTTAGGGGGTATAGGGTTTCCACTCTCACACTCGCACCGGGGCAGGCAAGGCTTCAGTCCAATCATTCGTCCTGACATCATGCGCGGATGGTGCATCCACACGACTCACATGGTGATTTCTCTAAGTTTTGGGGTTCCTCATTATAAGGCCCCTCTTACTTAGGGTACCCAAAAGGGCACCATGATTTAGAGAAATGACCACATGGATTTGGGGATTGGTTTTTGCCACCCGCCTAGCTGACAGTCAGGCCACATTGCAGGGACTCATTCCGGAAATGGCTGTCATTGGGGAAAAGGAAGAAATCGTGCGTGGTAAAGGTAACGCAGAAAAGTTTGGGGGCTCTCCAATCCACTCTGGGTTTCTTTTCGTGATCAGGATGGTTTTTTAGGGCGCCGCACTGGGAGGCTTTCGGGTTTACAGTTGGATTTGGGGGGGTGGGGGGGTGGCCATTGAAGACTGTTGTCTTTTTTTGCCGCCCTGTTTTGGGGTGTTTCGGAAGCCTGCAGGCACCAAATGCTCTCCGGGGAGTTATGTAGTCTCATGGGGCAAGGGATATAGGGCCCCCACAGAAAAGGTCCCAAAAAAAAAACAATCGAGTTCCAAGTCAAGGCCAGAGTCGGTAATCTGGATGTTGTCGTCGCTCATGCCGGCGCTTCGCGCCTGGGCTCAGGCGCCCAGGGAGTGCTTGCTTGGAGGTTCATGGGATAGGGGGTGAGAAGTAGGGTAAACCAGCATAGTACGGGTTTATAACCTGATTTAGGGTACTTACAGTCCTGGTTAGAACTACCCATGAACCTCCAAGTGAGGTTGAGGGCTCAGGGTGCTGCCACAAGGCTGCGAAGTACCACTCTGTAGTGACAAACCGATCACCCAACAGCCCAACCGAGTCAGCATACCCGTGAAGCAATAGCCCAGAAGAAGCCCTAAAGCCCTAAACCCTAAACCCTAAACCTAAGCCCCCACTTTGGAAGTTCAATGTAAAGGAAAGACTAGAAGCTTGAGGCCACTTGTCATCAGGCATGGGCTGAGCCCAGATTTCCGCCACCCCACCGGCCAGTTGCCGTCAAGGAACATAAACGTCAGCCACCAGAACAGGGAAACTAAGACCATGTACTCCATGATGTGTATGTGTATATATATATATATATGTATGTATATCTCTATCTGCCCAAATATGTTTAAAGAGAGCAGCTTAATTCAAATTCCAGAAAAAGCAAGGCGGTACTGGTAAGTTGTTTTCTGCTCTGACTACATCCGCCACACCTTAACCCTCAACCCTGGACCCACACGCCACTGCCTGGCTCAACTGCTTGAACAGGCAGAAGATCTGTCGAAATTCCTGCTCAAGGGTATAATGGTTGGTGAAACCTGGCAATCAGGCATATTCAAAGACACGGACAGCCTCAAGCCCACGTTGCAACGCGAGTAGGACACAAGGTTGTGGACATGAGATGCGCGCGGCAATCCTGGTGCATGTTCCCCAACAAGCTGTAAGCAGGGGAGGGGGTACTGGGCTCTCTGAGATATGGCCGTCCTCCTTGTCTTCGTCGGTGATGCCCCGCTTCTTCACCACAGCGGCTTGCACCAACTCCTCAGCCCGGATTCGGGGTTTAGGGTTTAGGGTTTAGGGTTTAGGGTTTGGGGTGTGGCAAAGCTTTGCTGGCTTCATGCTTGCATCTGCTTCGAATGTCAAGGCGGCGTTTTAATGACCATCGTCGTTGTAGTACCAGATACGCATGATAACACATCACCACCCTCCTCCTCATCATATCCATCCACATCGCCACCACCATCATAGGCTTCAGCGTTTTTGTTGCTTTGTGGAGTTGAGTAGGCCCTCTAGAGCCGTACCCTGATGCCCCACAGTCCAAGAGAAAAGTGCTGCCTAAACCCTAAACCCTAAACCCTAAACCCTGAACCCTAAACCCTAAACCCTAAACCCTAAACCCTGCTGGCTTCGCCCGTCCACCTTCTTGTCCTTCCTTGCGGGCAGCTTCTCTGCGGCCCGCATGGCCCTGTCGAACTCCTCGTAAGGGGAGGGCTTGCAGGGACGATGCGTTTAGGGTTTAGGGTTTAGGGTTGAGGGTTTAGGGTTGAGGGTTGAGGGTTTAGGGTTTAGGGTTTAGGGTTATGCTCTGAAGCCAAGCCGGCTAGGCAACTAGAATACCTAAAAAACAGGGGGAAGCCCTCTAAGACCCTATGCCGTAACCCTAAACTTCCCTAAACATCTGCTGCTGAACACTGGGCTTCGGACGATCTGGCAAGCTTATTGCGGTCAGACTCAAGATTTCACAATTCTGGCAGGTTTGAAGACATGATGGTGATAGCATCCTTACAAAATATTCGACCGGCACCGGCTGTAGCTGACAGTGCGACGAATCAGCAATACTCCCAAACAGTACTACCGGCTAGTCGCTTTTGCATCCGGGCTTGGGCAGTCGGCCGGGGATGGAAGGACCTGCCAGTCCCTAAACCCTAAACCTTGAAGCGGCCCCAAACTTGGGACTTTCCCTCTTCTACTAACACTCCTTCATAGGGATTATATTAGGGGGAACATCCCAGCCCCAAACCCTAAACCCGATAAAACCCATAAAGCAATTGCAGGCATCAAGGGGGGCCAGGAGCCTACAGCACAGGTAGCGGGATGCCCCGTGCTTGTTAGCTGCATGGCGGGGCTTTCCGCTGTACTTCGGGGCTACCTGAGAACCCAGAGTCTACATTGTTGCAGGTGAGTCGATGGCACCCCCTTGTAGGATTTTAGGAAACTTACGCACGACAGGTGTGAGGTTCGTAAGGTAGAATCTTAAGGTTCAGGGTTCTGCCAGATGCCCCACGGAAATCCAAAAGTTCCACGACTTGTGGTTCAGCTTGCCTGTGAGCTTGCCTGGCATACCCTGGATGAGAGTAAGTAGCTGCACATCAGAAACTACAGCAATTACAGGATTGATTCAGGGTTGGCATCAAGGGTGAAGGGGTAGGGCTGGGATGTTCCCCCTTATACTAACAGGCCTTAATAGGGAGTACAGTACCCCCTACTATGACCCCTCTTACGGACAGCTAGTATAAGGGAGAACATCCCAAGGGCAGGGGTGAAGTTTCATGCTTTTCTTGGCTTCTGGATATTTGAAGTCAGCCAAACAGCTCCTTCACGCTGACCTCGCCGCCGCCATCCTTGTCCTCAGCGTTGGGGGGCGGACCGAATGAACCCTCGAAGGGTCTACGGTTCATACACCCTGCACTTCCGATTCAGCACCTTCAGCCAAGTGGTCCAAACCCTAAACTCTAAACTCTAAACCCTTTCTGGAAGAAGGCCACAGAAGTGGCTCCTGAACACTTAAAAACTCCTCAGCCCGCAAGTTCGTGGCCACTTCTCCTAGGGCCGGTCTTCTCAACCCTAATCTGCTTTAGAACACCCAAAAAAAGAAAAAATATAATCACCTTGACTTTTTTTGTTTTTGGGAGGTTCGTAAGAAACAGTAGCAATAAGGACGTAATGAACTACCATAATTCCTCCCAGGGGCTACAAACGCAGAGCTTAGGCTTCCATTCTCACAGGCGATAGGGTTGAGGGTTTTGACAGTGTAGGCCAAAATCTGACCATGTTTGACCAAAATCCCCCCCCCATAATATAAACTCTGCTACCTCTTTTAGGCTCTAAACCTCGGACATATCAGCCCTTCCCCCCGAACCTCCGAAAACCACGATTGATGTGGCTCCCCCTTTCTTGGCCACCGAAGCAGACAGCTTCAACCAAAAAAGTCCACTAACAAACCTGAACCCCAAACTGCCGTGTTAGAGGTGAGGGGCCGGCCCCGGCGCGACAAAATCTCTGAACCGGGGCGACTCAACACCCTCTCTGCCCTTACTTCTGACTCTCCGTGAACCTTTGCGCACAGGAGAGTTCTACAAGACTTCGAAATTTTGTGGGGTAGCTAGGTGCTTCCCAACATTGTTTGGGGACGACTTTCTTGAGAGTTCTACTTCAAGATGTACCCAGCACACACCCAGACCCCAATCTCGGATCCCCTGGCGATGACGTTCATGATGGACTGCAAGTCTGCGTCTGACAGCTTGAAGCCAAGGTCGGAGAGGCCTGTCTTGCAGGTTTCTGGGAGGTTCTTCGTCGGGAATGAGGGAATGAGGTACCCTATGTACTCCCTTACAGGGTATATGTAGGGCCCTAATTCCCTCATTCCCTACGAAGAACCAAGGGGGTTTGGGGCTCGATAAGTACATGGGCTGCGAGGACTCAGTAGGGTCCCCTTCCTTCCTTCTGGTGGCCCCTCCCAAGTATGAAATTATATCAATAAAATAAGGACAAACAATAATAATGATAATAGTAATAATAATAATAATAATAATGATAGGGCCCTGCTCCCAGAAACCCTTATTCCCAAAGTAAGACCCTTAACGGTTAGGCTTTTCAGGGTGCAGGGTAGGCCGGAGGCCCTGAGCCCTGGCACCTGCACGGAGCTCCTCACCGGTCACGTTGCCTCAGATGGTTAGAAGGGTTTGGGTTTGAGGGCTTTTCTGGCACCCGCCGACCCTTACACTACTCATCATGCCACTCCGCAGGGTCGAATTGAGCTCAGGAGAGAACTGGTGCGGCCTTCTATACTCCCCTTAGAACCTCAATAAAAATAGAGAATAATTCCCAAGGGGGATATAGGCTTCTAGTGGGTTGATTCACCAGGCTTGACTGGAGCCCAACTGATTCACTGAAGCACTCCGCCACGCTCAATGGCGTCTGGACGCGGTTGTCTCCAAGACGGCCAGGCTGTCCAGGCGTGCATTCCTCTTGCTCTATGTCGAGATCCGTCACCGTGCAAGGCTCCTCTTCCCTCCCACCTAGCGGCAGCCTCAAAGGGTGAGGCATCGAACCACCCCGCAGCGTTTTTTTGCGTGCCTTACTCCACTGCCCCTGATGTTAAGCTATCCAACGTACCTGGGGACGTGGGTCTATCGAGGATTCGTGCAGTCCAACATGGAGCCTGGGCCGTGCCCATGTCAAATTTGTAGCGCTCATTGAGTCAACAAAACGCCTTTGCCCTGATCTGCTGTGACCCTCAACCCTAAACCCTGCACCCTAAACCGAAGGGTCTCATCCAGTGACTGCAGCAATGCAGCGGGACCCGGCGTCCACTACTAACCACTGAGTGTGCAACAAACACCTCACACCGATCCAAACGTTACGACAGCTCTAGGGTCCCAAAACAAGGGTACCATTTTGGAGGGCTCCCATACTAAGGGTTATGTATACATATAGACATATATACATATATATATATATATGCACATACACTCTTTTTTTGTGGGGGGAGGGGGTACATAAGGGGGTCCCTTTATTCCCACATATTCCCCCAAAACTAAGGAGGGTGCCTTACATGAGATCGGGGTGTGACTTTCGGGTTTGCGATGCGCCGTCTTCAGCGGGTGTGAGGGGGGGGGGAGGGGGGGGGGAGGGGAGTTCACATAAGTGGCTCCTTCCTTTGAGTTAAGGGCCTCTGATTGCCCAACCCCGCCAGCTAACATCTCCGAAAAAATCCAAAAGCGACAGGGTCACCGTCACCGCTGGCGTCGATCTTCTTGAAGAGATCGCTTGCCCGGAGCCTCCGAAGATCCAGTGCTGTGCTAAGAATGATGGCAATGAAAAAGAATTAGAATGGACATTTTCAGACAAATAGCAAGTAAGAATATGTATTGTAGAAAAACAAGAGGAATAATCGTAACAATACCTAAAACATCATGGCAATATTCAGAACAATAGTCACAATACGAGCAAACATAATTATAATGAACATAATCATCATAATGATAATTATAGTCGTCATAATCATCATCGTAATATTGACAACACAGGAGTGGTGTGTTGTACAGGCCAAAGAGGGGCACAAGGGTTTGGGGCACAACCGAAACCCACGTGATCACCTAGTCCAGGCCTAAACCGACAGAAAACCACCGACATTGTCGGCTCAGTGCCAGGGTTAGGGTGAAGGGTTTAGGGCTTAGGGTTTAGGTTTAGGGTTTAGGGTTTAGGTTTTAGGGTTTAGGGTTTAGGTTTTAGGGTTTAGGGTCTAGGGTTTAGGGTTTAGGGTTTAGGGTCCACTACACCTTCAGTCCCGGGCCCTAAGCCCGAACCCCAAACAAGCGCCGATGATCCCCGAAATTTGCATGAACGACTTGGGTTCCCACATCTTGAAAGAATATGGAAATACTTTAAGGGTCCAGGGGGTTTATCTGTAGGAAAGCCTAGACCCTACACCCTAAACCCTAAACCCTAAACTTGCCCTACACCCTTTCTTGAGCACGGAATCCCCCGCGTGGCTGGCCTCTTCTTCTTGAGCAGGTCCGCCACGCTCTTCATTAGGTCCTGCACTGTGGAGCTGGTGGCACATAGCCCCAAGGTCGAGTGGTTTGTTAGCGCTGCCTTCAGCAGCCTTGTAGCTCCCTTAAAAAGGAGACCCCTCATATACCCCTCATATACCCCCATACAACCTACGGGCCCTTGCATCAGAACCCTTTACAGGAGGTAAGGGTTACCATCATCAGGGCCCATGAAACTACCCTTCCACTTGTATGCAAGCAGACCCAAGGAGCCGAGGGCTTCGGGTTTGGGGCCCTTGGAGGGTTTGGGGCCCTTGGAGGGTTTGTAAAGTGGGAGCTAGTGCGCGAGCTTGCAGCCCACTATAGCCCCAAACAAACCCTAAACCCTAAACCCTAAACCCTAAACCCTTAACCCTAAAACCCCCAAAACCCTCAGAGCCTAAACAGCCGGAACCCTCAGCATGCCCCGAAAACCGTCAACGGACCCTTGCCTCCGCCTCTGAGGTCATCTTCGGCGCGGTGTCTACCGGCTTCGATGGCTTCTCCTGCAGACGGCTTAGGGTTTAGGGTGTGGGGTTTACGGTTTCAGGTTTGGGGTTTAGGGTCTGATTTCTCTCTACCCACGCATTTATATCTGTATATGTACACACATATATATATATATAGCTCACCCCCCCCCCTCGACAGACCCCCGGAAGCAAAAAAAGGGCTGAGGGCGCGACGGACAGCATAGCTGCACACAGTAGCCAGACCCGTTAACACACAATAGAGCATCTTTTTTTCGATTAGTACGGCTTTGTGTTCGCAATGAAAGATTCAGACAGATGTGAGAAGGACGCATGCTGTAAGGACCTGAACAATTTGCTCGACATCGTGGATTGCTATTAATTTTAAATAAGATTGCTCTTAGTTTTACTTGGGTTCCTATTAAGTTTATTAGGATTCATAGGCTTCGTATGAGTTCAATAGGAATCCTATTTAAATCAGTAGGAACCCCATTAAAATGAATGAGAACCCTATTGAAATTAAGACGAGTCTTTTTTGAAAACTTAGTAAGAATCCTAGTACAATTAATAAGAACCTGGTTGAAATACGTAGAAGCTCCTATTAAACTTTCTTGGCGTCCTAAATTCAGAGGAACCATAGGAAGGCCATCCAAATGAATAGGAACCCTTTTGAATTCATAGGAATGCTATTAAAATTAATAGGAACCCTACAAAAGAATCTATGAATTCTTTTCAAGAGTAACAGGAATCCGTGTAACATGAAGATGAATCCTATAAAGGATCAAGAGGAGCCAATAAAATTCTATAAAAAAAGTAATGTGGGCCCTTCAAAACTTAAAACAATAAGAGTCGTACTGTTAGAATTATAACAAACCCTATTAACACATTTAATTAACAGGATTGCTAATAAAACAAATGAGAGTTACAATAACATTAATTCGAGTCCAATTGAAATGAATAGGGAACAGGATTTAAAAACATAATCGGAGCACTGTGGAATCTAGTAGGAATCCTATGAACATTATTAGGAATCCTGTCAACATGAATGAGAAACCCTGTTAAAATGAATACGAAGCCTATTCCAATTAACCAGAAGCCTTTTAAATGAATAGGAAGCTTGTCAAAGCAAAAGGAACCCAATTAGAAATTGTAAGACATCTTATGAAAATGAATAAGAAGCCTATTGAAATTAATAGGAATATGTATAAAATCTGTTATGAAGCTTATTAAACTTCTGGGATTTTGGGATTTTTGGAATTTTGGAAACTCGAGGAATTTTGGGTTTTTTTGGATTTTGAGCAAATTCCTCGAGTTTCCAAAAATCCGAAACTGGGGTTGGGATTTTTGGATTTTTGGATTTTTGGAAACTCGAGGAATTTTGGAGTGGTGCTCTTCCCCCCGCCCCCTTCCTGAACAGATCGGAAATATACTTCCGGGGTCTGTCGAGGGGGGGGGTGACCATATATATATATATATATCTGTGTGTGTGCGCGTGCATCATGACACATTGCATTTCATGTATGTGTGTATTATTTGTGTTTGAGAGGGCATTCATTGTGGAGAGGGTGACAACGCGCGAACGTACAAGAACCTGAAGCCACTCAACCTCTACTCTCCCGAAACCCTCCAAAGCCTCCTACATATCCTGTAATCCTTGAACCCGCCCCCCCCCCCCCAACAACAACAAAAAAAATAAGGCCTACAGGCCCTAAATCGTACCCAATCGCGCCTCGACGGCAACGCCGAAGCCGGACATCAGAACCGTCTTCCTGGGATGCGCTGAAGAGGCTTAGGGCTTTTTCAGGGTTTAGGGTTTGGGGTGTGCTTCTTGGGTTTCCTATGGCGGTTTCCGAGACTAGGGGTACCTTATTGGGGTCGGGAATCCTACTGTTTGGGGGTCTATATTAGGGTCCCCTATGTTCGTAAAACCCAGTATGGACAAGGACCCCTTAGAAGCAGAGTTTACAAAATCAAATCCTGAGGCACTTTTCGGACGTTTTAAGGCAAAGATGGGCAAAGGACCTGCACGGGCTGCGTTTTTTCAAGCAGAATGAGTACCTTGGGATGTTCCCCCTTATACTAACAGTCCTCAATAGGGAGTCTCATAGGGATACTATCCGCCGACCCCAGCGGTAGCAGGGCGGCGTCAGTGAAGACCCCCCACCGCCCTCACCGCCCTCACCCGCTCTCACAGCATGCTGCTCATGACACCTTGAATTGGAGTGTTTTTGCATTGTTTGGCTTCAGTGCATGCCCAAACCCCGCCACCCATCGCCCTCACCCATGACGCCTTGAATTGGACCTTTGACCCCCCCACCCCATCCACTCAGTGGTTTAAGGGCCCCACCCCCCCCCCCCTCCCACCCCCACCCCCCCCCCCACCCCCCCCCCCCCCACCCCCCCACCCCACCCCCCCCCCCCCCACCCCCCCCACCCCCACCACCCCCCCACCCTGGTGTAGGGTTGTCAACCGAACCCCCCACCCCCCCCCCCCACCCCCCCCCCCCCCACCCCCCACCCCGCACCCCCCCCCACCCCTTCCCCACCCCCCGCCCCCACCCCCCCCCCCCCCCCCCCCGCCACGCAGGCCTCACCTGCCCAAAGGATTCCAGTCCATGCCCGCCCTGACTCTCACCGCTCTCACCGCTCTCATCACTCCCCCTCCCTGTGCCCCCCAGTCCACCCCTCCCTGACACCAACGCTTTGCCCTCAACCCCCTATGCGCCGCCACCCCCTACTCCGCCCCTGACAAATCAGGGATTCAATCCACGCCCGCCCTAACCGCCTCCCCGCTCTCATCACTCCCCTGCCTTCCGCCCCCAACTCCACCAACCCTCGACCGTCACCTCCCCTGTCCACCCGCCGCGCTCCACCCTGCCTTCCGCCCCAACCCTCTCACCAGAGCTGGTCAAAATGAGTCAGGCCCCCCTTTCCGCCAGCCGCCCCCTGCCTTCCGCCCCCAACTCCCTAGTCCGACACCAACCCTCTACCATTCTGCCGAGCAGGCTGCGATGCTCTCCGAACCATGAGGAAAGCATCCTTTGAGCCGACGAGCGGGTTTAGACCTTTCAACTATGCTCTGGCGGGGTCGGCGGCTTGAGCCGGAGGCTCTTAAATCCGGCCCCCGCGCCGCCCGTGGTCCAGGGCGGAGCCCGCGTCGCACTAAAGCGCTAGCTTTAAGGGGCGAGCGCCCGAGCCGCCGACCCCGTCCAAAATTAATTGCTTCAAATTCGCGCGGGGCCCTTCGGGAGGCCTCCAAAACGGCATCCAAGGGGACGCAACACGCGGTGGTGCGAAAAGCACGAAATCCTCGTAAAAAACCATGGGTTTTACGAAAAACCGAGGCCACAAAACACCCGCAGCACCCCATTAAACCCTCACGGGCGCGCATCATCGGCCCTAGCTTTTCACATGGGGCGCGCGCCAGGCCGAAACCACGTTTTTCAAGGTTTGGGGGGGGGTACCGGAAGCCCAAAACCAGGCGAGCATCATGAGCATCAGCAGCCCTGGCCCGCGGGCCCAAGGCAATAAAAAACGCTGAAAAACGCTGAAATCACCGTAAATACCGTGTTTTTATGAGGTTTTTCACGCGTGCCTCCGACCCCCACCCCTGTTGCCCTTGACCCGCCCCCAAAGTGCGCATCATCGAAACCCACGTCCGGGGGGGGGTCTGCTGATGCTGCTGATGCGCGGGGTCCGGGCGCATCATCGAGCCATCGCTTCTCTTGGGCTTCGTGGGGGGGTCCGGGCCCACGGCCCAGAGACCCAGCTGATGCTCATGATGCTCGGTTTGGGGGGGTGTTCCAACAGCAGAAAACCTCGTAAATACCGAGTGTTTTGTGGGTCCACGTAAAAACGCCCCTAAAATCGCTCATTTTACGCGCTCGAACGGCTTCGTGCCTACAAAACACCCGAACAGCAGGACCCCGAATGCCCTTAAGGGCATTCGGGGTCTTGCTTTTGGGGGTTTCGTGGGCACGCAAGCGTTCAAGCACATACAATCGGCGTGTTTAAGGGGGTTTTGGATGGCCTGGGGGAGGCCGCTGATGCTCATGATGCTCCCTTTCCTGGGTCCCAAAAGGCTTCCCAAGCCCAAAAACACGTGTTTACAGCGTTTTCTGAAGGTTTTTCGAAGGCAAAACGCATGCATAGAATGCTTTTAAGGCCCCCAAACCAACCCCACTGATGCTCCTGATGCGGGTGCGCGCGCGCGCGCGCGGCGCGCGCGCGCGGGGGGGGGGGGGGGGAGGGGGGGCGAAGGCAGGAGAAAGAGAGACAGAGAGAAGGAGAGGACAAAGACACGGGAAAGAGAAGACAGTGCCAAGGTTCAAGGTTTCGTGCTTTGGGGGGCGGGGGCCGGCCCGTGCCGCTAGGCCTGAATTTAGGGTTTAGGGTTTAGGGTTTAGCCCTAAAAAGCCCTAGAGCCCCAAACGCCTGAACCCCTAAAGCCCTAAAACCCTAGAGCCTTCAAGGCTTAAGGGTGTAGAGGGCTTTGAGGGCTTAGGGTTCCGAGGTAGCTATAAGTAGGGTTATAAGTTATAAGTGTGGCAATTATACATATTTAGGGTACTTATAACCCTACTTGTAAGTGCCCAATAAACCTCCAAGTGGGTTCAGGGGATCGCGGGTTCGAGGGTTCACAGGTTGGAGAAGCTTCCGGGAAGGCTTCCCTGCGAGGCTCAGGAAGGCTGGCGTGGCCATGCTTCGCATTCAGGGATGAGGGTTTAGGGTTTAGGGCTTAGGGCTTAAACAAGCTCGGGTTTAGGGCTTGCGGTTGAGGGCTTGTAGTGTTTAAGGCTAAGGGTTTCGGGGTGAAGGGCCTAAGCAAGTTCAGGGTTCAGGACTTAGGGCCTAGCACTTGGGGTTGAGGGTTCACTTGCGGTTGAGGGTTTAGGGTTTATAGGGGTTAGGGTTCAGGGTGACAAAAGCTTAGCTCAGGGTCTCCTCGGCCTTTCGCTTGTGCTCGTGGACCTCCCACTTCGCCTTCAAGAGGGCACATGAGTCCTGTGTCAAGTTGACCATCATCTTCGCATCTTCTCCCGCCGAGGGCCCCCGGGGAGCTCCCTTGTCAGGGTGGTGGGCTTTGAGGAGCTCCGCCCTTTTCTTGAAAAAGCTCTGCAAGCGACATGGGCTTGTCCTCTGCCATGCCGAACAAGTCGAGTGCTTTGAGCCACCTTGCCGTCTTCGGGTCCATGTCTTTCGAGGTGAGCGGCATGGCTGCAAGCGGAAGTTGGGGCTTTCGAACCTTTAGGGTTTAGGGTTTAGGGTTGGGTGAATTAGTACAAGGTTTTTGGGGGAGAGCCCTGAACCCGGTGTCAGAAGACCCGAAAGTCCCGAATCTTAAGCAATCCCAGGGTCCCAAAGCCCTACAAGCCCAAACCCCTAAAACCCCCCAAAGAACCAAAACAAAAAAAACCTTCGGCCCCTAGAGCCTTATCACCCTCAAGGCCCCAAAACCCCCTAAACCCCAATTAAGCCTTATCACCCTCAAGGCCCCAAAACCCCCCTAAACCCCAAATAAGCCTGTCAAGCTGCGACTTCACCGTACCCGCGCGCTGCTTCGGGCTCTCAGGCTCAGCGTCCACAAACTGTGGCCGGCCCCCGCGCGAGGGTCGCCTCTGGGCGCGAAGGGGTTGTACCCTAAACCCCAGACCCTAAACCCTAAACCCTATACCCTGAATCCTATAGGGTTCAGGGTTTAGGGTTTAGGGTTTAGGCGGGGCGGGCGCAGGGGGGTTTATAGGGTTCTCGACCAAGTACAGTCATGACGCATCATGCTGAAGAAAACTGTGAGCGGGCAACCCTGATCCTAAATCAGAACCGCTATATCCCCTCAATCCTCGCCCTAAATCCTATAAAAGCCCCGAAATTCTGGTCCCTAATCGTTCTTCTATCCCGTCCTGGCTGTGGATCGGACTTCTGTTTGGAAGAGGACTTTCTGCACGTCCTCTGAGCCTTAAGAATCTGGCTGGAGGCTTAAGGGTTTGGGGTTTGGGGTAAAACGCGGGGTGGGGGGGGGGGGGGGGGTTAGGGTTTAGGGTCTAGGCTAAGACTACAATCTTGGTGGGAACAAGGTTCACCAAACCCCCCAATGCACCATGTCGGAATGGCAAGGCAAGCTCTGGTAGCCCTAAACCCTAAACCCTAAACCCCAAACCCCAAACCCTAAACCCCAAACCCCAAACCCCACACCCTAAACCCTAAACCCCAAATCCTAAACCCCTGGAGTTGGGCGGTCAAGCCCGGTGATGTGTGGAGATGCCTTGGCAAAGTCTCGTGCAGGTGGGGTCGGCTACTTCTCTTGGTGCTCTTGTTTTAAGCATCTCTGGGGTGGGTGTGGGTGGGGGGGGGGGGGGGGGCTTTACACCCAAAACCCAAAACCCAAAACCCAAAACCCAAAACCCAAAACCCAAAACCCTGAACCCTAAACCCTAAGCCCTAAACCCTAAACCCATCCTTCCGAAGCCCTAAGTGCCTAACTACTCAACACCCAGCCGCTGAGGTGTACCGCGGCACTCACCTCCCTCTGGGTGAGCCGGTTTAGGGTTTAGGGTTTAGGGTTTAGGGTTTAGGGTTTAGGGTTTAGGGTTTAGGGTTTAGGGTAGCCTGAATAAATCCGAGAGGTTTAGGGTTTAGGCCCCTATCCAGGTTTTGGCCATGTTAAACCTGTGGAAAACTGTTTTTTAACAGAACCAATAGGATCCCCGTAAAGCCAAGAAAGGGAAAACACAAGTAACACAAGATCCCAAGGTCCTGCTTGGTTCTAGACCTATACTTGGTGGTTCATGGGTAGTAAAAAATAAGTAGGGGCAGAAGTATGGTAACAACACTTAACTCTATTTGGGGGGGGGTACTTCTAGCCCTACTTATCAGTACCCCTAAACCCTAAACCCTAAACAATAAACCCTAAAACCCTAAAACAATAAAACCCTAAAACCCTAAAAACCCTAAAACCCTAAAACCCAAAACCCAAACCCCAGAACCCCAAACCCTAAACCCGAACCTCCAAGAAGCGGCATCCAAACCCCTTGGAGCCTGCAGCTCGCAAACCTCTGGGATTTAAATCGCCCTCAAGCCTGCACTCGAAGCCGTGGCAACTGCAACCGATCCACCTCCAAGCCCTCTACGCTCCCTGGATCAGAGCTTAGGGTTTAGGGTTTAGGGTTTAGGGTTTAGGGTTTAGGGTTTAGGGTTTAGGGCTCCCATTTCTGCCACAGGCGCAGGGAACCCCCAGCTTGGATCGAAGGACTTGGTTCTCCAGCTGCATGCCCGCCAGCTCGTGCCTGGCGCACCGGGAAGCAACATGAGCTCGGACTAAACTTTACTCCCTAAACCCTAAACCCTAAACCCAAAACCCTACACCCTCTAAACCCTCTAAACCCTAAACCGAGATCCCTAAACCCCAAAACCCGGAAGAACTAAACACTTAAGCCCCTAAGCCCTCAAACCCCGAACCCTGAACCGCAAGCCGTCTTGTACTCTAGCTTGACTTCGCTTGATCTGAAGTTCATACCGGGTGCACTGATCGCCGCCCTTGTGCCCTACAAGTGTCTCATTCTTGCGAACCCCCAACTACCATAATATCCAAGCCCCAAACCCCAAACCCGAACTCCCAAGAACCGAAGCCTTCGCCACTGACCCCTAAACCCTGCCTTCGCCACTGACCCCTAAACCCTGAACCCTAATCCCCAAACCCTAAACCCTAAACCCTAAACCCTGAAGCCCTAGACCCCCAGTGCTATCCGAACGGCTCATAAGCAGTCTGAACATCCTCCAAGGCCTCGGAAGATCATCTTGAGTGGAATGGTATAGGGTTTGGGGGTTCAGGCTTCAGGATTTCGGAGCTAATGCAAAATTTAGGGCTTCAGGGCGAAGTGTAGGCTTTTTCGGTCGATTGGAGCGAAACAGGACGCCCCAACACCCCTGAACCCAAACCCTGACCACGAACCCTCAGAACCCGAAAGTCGAAGTCCAACTCTACACCCAAAAGTATCCCAGGAACAGAGATGGTGCTCTTTTGGGTTAAAGGGGCTTAGAAGCGAACTTAAACCCTTATAACAAGGGAATAAGGGCCTACTCTAGTCCTAGGATTTCATGACTGTGATCTATAGACTTCTAGAAGCACCCTGGAATTTTCATGGCGTTTGCAAAATCCTCGCTGTAACCGCTTCACGAGGAATTGCAAGACTTCTTGTGTTGACCGTTCTGACTTCCCAAATCCCTTTGAGCCCTTAGCTGTGGGACCCTATACCACCCTCACCCGATCCCCCCCCCCCCCCGTACCCCAAAACAAACCAAGCAAGCCACACTCTAAACCCTAAACCATAAACCCTAATAACTAATAACCCTAAACCCCTAAACCCCTAAACCCTAAACCCCCCAAACAAACCAATCAAGCTCAGCTCATTTTGGCAGGGGGGTAGTTGAGGTGAGGTGGCGGCAAGGTGCAGTAGCGATGTAGGCTCCCAAAACAACTAAACACCTCAGACGACCCCAAACCCTAAACCCTAAACCCTAAACCCTAGACCCTAGACCCTAGACCCTAAACCCTAACCCTAAACCCTAAACCCTCCCTAAACCCTAAACCCTAAACCCTAAACCCCATTACTTCTGAAGGAAGCGTCTGTGAGGTGCTCTGCGAGGACATCCTCCGCCTCCGAGCGGAGTCAAAGATCAGAGGGCTGCTAGAAGCCCTGTCAGTGGGCTTGGGGTTTAGGGTTTAGGGTTTAGGGTTTAGGGTTTAGGGTTTAGGGTTTAGGGTTTAGGGTTTAGGGTTTAGGGTTTAGGGTTTAGGGTTCAGGGCTGCTAAAAGCTGCTCTGAACTTGGGGCTTTCGAGGCTTCGGGTTGTCTGGGATTTAGGTGTAAACAATGTGTTTGTTGAGGGGTTTTGGCTTTTGCCCGGTTGCTAGACTCGGCCCAAAAGTCAACCTCTACCCTGAAACCTGAAACCCAGCTCAGCCGACCCCTGCCTGGGCCCGGTAGTCGGAAAGGCCTCGGGGAAGTAGCCGTTTAGGGCTTAGGGCTTAGGGCTTAGGGCCTAGGGTTTAGGGTTTAGGGTTTAGGGTTTAGGGTTTAGGGTCCAGGTACTTTCGTGTAGAGGGAAGTTCTTGGGGCCCGAGATCATGTCCATGGGCCTAGGCATCCACTCTACAAAGAGGGTTTAGGGTTTAGGGTTTAGGGTTTAGGGTTTAGGGTTTAGGGCCACCCTGAAACCGTAAACGTTGAACCCTGAACCCTCTACAGTAGTGGCAGTGGTGGCTGTCTTTAATAGCTCCTTTGCTTGGGCCCCTATGAAAAGAAACATCAAGTCCGATCCCCTTCTTTGCGAAAGCTGGACCCCAAAGACCCTATATTATAAACCCTATAAATACTTTTGATTAAACGACATAACAAACGTAACAACCCTAAAAGCACCACATAACCCCTGTACATACACCCGATCGAAATTCCACAAAACCCTACATGAACACTACAAACCTGATAAGCCTGAAAAGGACCGCTGCAAAAGCCCTATACACACACTACAAAACTTACAACCCCCCCCCCCCACCAAAAAAAAACAAAACAAAAAAAACACAAAACCTTTAAATTGGGATGTTCCCCTTCTAATCCCTAGTAAGGACTGTTAGTATAGGGGGAGGAAGATCCCCACTTACAAACCCTACTAAGCACTAAACCCTAAACCCTGGACCCTAAACCCTAAACCCTGAACCCTAAACCCTAAACCCTAAACCCTGAACCCTAAACCCTAAACCCTGAACCTAATGACCCTAAACCGAATAACTAAGGCTCTATAACCCCTACAAGCCCTGAGTCGCCAACACTTTGACAAGGCCAGCTCAAGCCTCGGTTTCTCTTTTGGGGGGCTTGGGGGGTGGTTTAGGGTTTAGGGTTTGGGGTTTAGGGTTTAAGGTTTAGGGTTTAGGGTTTAGGGTTTGGGGGTTCGGGTTGAGGAGTTTAGGGGCTTAGGGTAGTTAGAGGTTTCCGCCTGAAGACTCGAGGGGCTGAGGGTTTAGTTCAAGGTTCAGGGTTCAGGGCTTCCCTGGGTCCCCCCCTTCCCAAAACGCCCACCCAGCTTAACGACCTTGATGTATGAAAGGTCTACACCCTGTATCCTAAACCCTAAACCCTAAGGCTAAGCACTAAGCTAAACCTCAACCCTTCTGGCCTTCAAACTGGAACAAGATTGACGACTCACCCTCGCAACTCCCTGGGAAGCTCATGTTTTAGGCATAGTTGTCCATGAAATTTGCTCCCGAAAGAGAAGAATACTTGAGCCTTAAAGAAAGGTGCATGGACCCTGAAGGGCGAACAGTCACAAGGCTCCGAGGTGTCAGGGCTGCTATCCTCCTAACTGTTGTGGATCTTACATCAGCAAAGCACTTTCGCAATGTTGTTCTCTGTTCTTTCAACATGAGCAGAAGTGTGGCCCTGCCTCAAGTATATGAAGACAACAACATGGGGGTTTACGAGAGTAGGGGTACCTTATTGGGTTTCTTATTATAAGGGGATCCTACTATTTGGCAGTAGGGGTCCCTTATTATCGTAAACCCCCACATAGGAGGGGGCATACCCCCCAGATGCCAACATACCATGGGCGACCCACCCGGCGGTCCTCGAAAGCTTCTTTCTTGGGGGCCCCTGCTTGGTTCCCCACAATGCGCTACATGTACCTATCAGCAGAACAAACCCGTCAGGGCAACAATACTAGCAGTAGTGGCACTTCGTGACAATAGCAACGAAAGCTCGCGACAATGGCAACGGAAGCTCTGAAGTGGGAGCCCTGCTCGCGTGCAAGGGTAAGTGCAGCCAGGCAGCTTGTCCACACACTCACTCAGCTTGGGGCGCGCCTCGACAGCTCAGGGTATACACAGCCCAACCTTCTACCGGCAACACCAGCGAACCCTAAACCCTAAACCCTAAACCCCAAACCCTAAACACTAAACCCTAAGCCCTAAACCCCAAACCCCAACTCTCTCTCCCCCGAAAGAAAAACACAAGGCCCAGGCTTCGCAAGTTGGCAAAGGCCCCAAAAAAATAAGTAGTTGGTCCATGTTCCCAAATACCAGCTTGATACGGTAGATGTTACACTTTATACTTTATACTGTATACCTTATACTTTATACTTGGCAGAGATCTTGGGGGTGCCCTTAAGTACCGAGATTTGGGGGGTGTAAACTTTGAAGGGTGTACTTCGCGCATGGGGCGCCACAGAAAACGAACTCTTCATGCAAGCTGGCGCACGGCGCCTCTGGAATGAAACAGCAGGGCCAAGCCGAAGTGAAGATCACAAGATCGCGAGTGATGCAAAGGCACCTCTGCAGGGTTTCATCCTGTAGATCATACGCCAGGCACACTTTTCGAGCGTTTACCTGCTGACAATAAACTTGACGTAGGCCTTCGGGCACGGGACTTGCGCACCCCTCGTATTCCCCCCTACTGCTGGAGTGTTTCTGCCGATTCCTTCTCTTGCGCATATCATGCACATCCCCATGCTTTGGCAGAGACCAGGAAATGCACAGCGCCCTTCCGTGACCAGGTACACATTTATTTGCAACAAGCATGCCTCATGGGGAATGTGCAGTGCGAAGCTTCAAAAAAACATACTGCTAGCGAGCAGGTTTGACATAAAGCACTGGTCAAACCATGGCCCACGAACTCCGGCTGGAATCATCCCGAGTAGTCTGACCATCGCTGGGGTCAGGCCGACGACGCTCGGCGAGCATCATCCTGTTAACCACAGCAACTTGCTGGCGGGTTTGGCTTTCCGTGCCTTGTATCACGGACATCACCCTCATGGCTCTTTCTGCCTGTCGGTCCCTCATGTCTTCCTGGACTTGGGCTCTTTCCGTGTTCTCTCTCAATCTGCACCTGTGCCGCAGGTAAGTGCGATACAGAATGAGTATGCCACACATGGCAACGACCACCACAATGCAACCATCAAGTGTCATTCTCATAGTAGTGGAGCTGCTGCTCCTGGTGACGATATTGCGAATTGAGCTGGTTGTCGTCGTGATGAGACTGAAGCTCAAGTTGCTGTTGCTGTCCGCTCCGAGTGGAGATTCTATCCAGAAGCTTGTAGCCGCCGAAGGCACAGGCCATGCCGGAAGCACAGACAATTGCAGCAGACTCCATCTCGTAATGCGCGGTCTGGTTGCAACTTTGCTATCTCCACTTGTGGATTGGATACATTTGATCCGAACATGCAGCCCACTAGAAAAGCCCCAGCCAGGATCTCGAGAATCATGGCGCGCTGTGTAGGAGCAATGAAAACTGAGGGTGATTGAGCCGGTCCTGGCGATCACACAGTCCCAAGTGCTGTATAGGGCTCGGGCACCGGAGTGGGGGCCGCGTAAGGCCGGACACCTCGCACACTAAACATGGACCATCCTTGAGCTAGGTTAACAAGTACGGCTAGTGGCTTAAAGCTTAAGCTTGAGTAAACCCCCTAGACTCTCAACCCCTAAACCCTAAACCTTAAAACCCTAAACCCTAAACCCTAAACCCTAAACCCTAAACCCTAAACCTTAAAACCCTAAACCCTACGACTGCGACGAGGACGACGACTTCGACCTCCACTTGGTCCTCGAATTTCGGAGCGATCCCTACAAAAGCGACGAAGCGGAGCAGGCACTGCACGAACGCACACGCCCAAAAACCCTAAACCCTAAACCCTAAACCCTAAACCCTAAACCCTAAACCCCAACCCCCCTATGCCCCCCAACCCTGCACCGAGACGAACAACAGAAGCAAGAAGTCCTTGAGCATGCGTGCCTTCGCTCTGTCCTGCTCGCTGCAGATGGTGTTGCGCCTGGGCCCGGGCAATGGCTTGAACATGCGGTCAAGATGTGGGTCGTTCTCACAAGTTCGGTCCCTTTTGGGGTCCTCCTTTTACGGGTACCGCACTATATAGCGGAGACTCAAGAAGAAACCCTAATTTAGAGAACTAACCAAGTGCTGCATGTGTGTGTGTGCCCTTTCGGATTCAATTGCGACTGAGGGCTTGGGTAAACTTGGGTTTACTGTGGCGTTGTGCGTTTGACTGCGGCCGAAGCCTTCGGACGCCTGGGCTGAAGAGTCCTCAGCCGACATTTGGAAAGGAGGTCGTAGCTTCAGGGCTTGAGGGCGATATAGAACGAGGGACCGCTGTCCAAACTCATCAAGAAACTAAACCCTGAACCCTAAACCCTAAGCCCTAAACCCTAAACCCTAAACCCTAAACCCTAAACCCTAAACCCTAAACCCTACAGGGTTGGACCTTTAAAGGTCCCTTCAAGAGGGATGGACCTTGGGATCAGCGTCCCTCAAGAAGGAACCCTCGCTTTTCATCAAGAAAAGGGAACCTACCTTTGGTTTCTGATGTGGGGACGAACCTAAACCCTATAAACTCGCGAAATCTGAACAGCTGCCAAACTTGTTTATGTTATACTAAGGACCCGCCACCGCAGGCAAGTTTTTCAGGCTATTGGGCTTAGGGTTTACCCTAAGCCCCAAACCCAGAACCCTAAACCCCTAACCCTAAACTTCTCGCTAACCCCCCAAACTTCAGTCGGCGTCTAGTTGGCCCCAGAAACAAAACTCTCACAAGGGTGCCCATGATTCTTAACTGTGGTTGACAATGCATCCTAACAATAAACAAAGAGGGAGAAAGGGTACTAAGAAATACTGGGGGTCCCGTACTTCTTGGAGAAGAAGGGTCCTCATCGACATCCAGACAAGGGTGGGACGCCTACAGCCCTGGAAAGTGAAAGGGAAATGGGTAACGATGCCCGGATGCAGGGTGGGGGGTTAGGGTTTACGGCTTAGGGTTTAGGGAACTATACCGCCCGAACTCCCGCCTGCTGCCACTTTGCTGCTCATGCGTCGCCTGCTCAACAATTCTTGGTCAGCCAGTCTGTAGAACACGGGCTGGTGTTTATGAAGGGCCCCTTTGTAGGTATAGACAGACCCTTTCGTTACATTGCCTTACGCAACCTATGCCCAAGCAACCTCCAACTTAGAACAGCCTCCAGCTACACATCCCTCACACCCTGACTTCCCTGAGCCTCAGGATATGTCGCTTAAAGTTTAGGGTTCTACTATGCACTAAGGGCACCTCGGGATGCTCCCCCTTTTACGAACAGTCTTTAGTAGGGATTCGATAGTACCCCCTACTATAATCCCTATTAAGGAGCTGTTAGTATCAGGGCGAACATCCCAAGGGGCATCCTTGTTTTGGGGTCGGTTACTTTATAGGGGAGCCTTGAACCCCAAAAAGGAAGGCTAAGAGGGCTGCCAAGGAAAGCTGACATGCACCGATGCAGGTTGCATAAGATGGGGCTTTCGGAAGCTTCGGGTGTCTAGGAATGAGGGGCGTTTAGGGGAGGGTGGCTGGACTCCAGAGGTCGTAGGGCTTGAGGGTTGTAGAAAGTGAGGGTTTGCAGGCACCACCCTGAACCCTAAACCCCAAACCCTCGAAGAAGGAAGCATAGAGCTGAAAACTTTGTCTCTAGCCCATGCAGCAACCACCAATAGTAGCAACCAAACACAGGATTGCCAACAATCAGAACAGGGTGTAGGACTTATGTACCTTTTGCATGTACGCCTCTTTACCGCGTTAGCGGTCCAGTAGGCTGTTCATGTCTGACAAGGGTGAGACGTTTAGGATTACGACTTAGGGGTTGTGGGTTGTCCTCAAACTTGCTCGTACGGATATTGCATCGGCATCCTGGTTGTAATTGCTTTTGCTGATGATGATAGCTCCCTTTGCTACTATTGCTACTCCCAACATTCCGACATTCTTGGTCTTAGCATTAGTAATACTAGGGCTGCTATGTCATGGTTTGCACTGAACCCTACACCCTAAACCCCAAACCCCAAACCCTAAACGCTAAACCCGAAACCTAAAGCGCTGATCTGAACCCCTAAACCCTAAACCCTAAACCCTAAACCCTAAACCCTAAACCCTAAACCCTAAACCCTAAACCCTAAACCCTAAACCCTAAACCCTAGAGCGCTGATCTGAACCCCTAAAGCGGCTCAAATCGGCCGCCTCGTCGCAGCTCTCGTCCGGGATGCCGGGAACTGATAGCAGACCAGTGCTCTGAAAGGCCTCCCGAAAGAGTGAGCTGTGGTTTGGGGTTTGGGGTTTGGGGTTTGGGGTTTGGGGTTTGGGGTTTGGGGTTTAGGGTTTAGGGTTTAGGGACATCAAGCCTTTGAAAAGGATGTGTGAAGCAGTAGCGCCGGAGTTGGCTAACAGTTGGCTTTTCGGCTATTCCTTGCGCAGCCTACCAGATACCTAGGGGGGTCGTGCCTTGCACCCTTAAGGTCGTGCCCTTGGGTTTTGGGTACCCTTTTGAAAGATCCTTAAGGCAGTATAAGGGCCAACTAGGAGTCCATTCACTAAGGGAAACCTTTAGGGGTACCACCTTAGGGGGTACGAAGTATAAATCCCTTGAATACAATCTCCAAGGATCTACTACATATATTACCCGGGTTCCTAAGAAGCCGATGTTTCGGTACTTGTTCGAAAAAACACTGCGTGAACGAAATCGCCCTAAACCCTAAACCCTAAACCCTAAACCCTAAACCCTAAACCCTAAACCCTAAACCCTAAACCCTAAACCCTAAACCCTAAACCCTAAACCTTAAACCTTAAACCCTAAGCCCTAAACTTCCAGTCCCGCCTGCTTTCCGGTCATCATGGGCGTCGTGGCGAGACTTGAGCCCAAGCTGGGTGAGTTGGCCAGGACACAGGGCAGCAGCTACGAACTGGGTTTAGGGTTTAGGGTTTAGGGTTTAGGGTTTAGGGTTTAGGGTTTAGGGATTAGGGTTTAGGGTTTCGGGATGCAGGGGTATGCAGGGGTCTGCACGGAGGTTGTAGTTCAGAATAGGTTGCCAGGGGCTCAGAAGGGTGCATGGGGTGCATATGCACATATAAAGAATAGTAAGCATAGTCATAGCCTCACCTAGGGTACTTCTAAGCCTGGCTATAGCTACCTAAGCCCTAAGCCCTAAGCCCTAAGCCCTCAGCCCTCAGCCCTCAGCCCTCAGCCCTAAGCCCTAAGCCCTAAGCCCTAAACCCTAAACCCGACCCGTGGACCTCCACGTGCATACCACCCTAAACCCAAAACCAGCCGAACATCTCCTGGGGGTTTCGACATCAGGGTACCTTGTTGGGGTCCTTATTATAAGGGGATCCTACTCTTTGGGGTCTATGTTAGGGGCCCCTCATTTTCGTAAACCCCCACCTGGGTTTAGGGTTAGGTTCGTTCTGGGGTGGAAACTTGGGTACACGCCTGGATTGAAGCCTTCCACACACAACCGGCGGCTCAAAACCAAGCTATGCACCGAACCAAAGGAACCGTTGAAGTGATGGTAAGATACCTCGCAAGACCTTGCCCAAAACCCAAAACCCAAGCGTCACCCTCACGTGGAAGAACTCCCACCATCACCCACATCAAGAACTCTCTCTTGGTAGCCCAGCAACCATGGTATAGCAAGGGTACTTGTTTGGGGGTTGGTTACTTTCGCAAGGACCCTAGAACCAAGAAAGGGAGCAAAAGGGTACCTCTGGGCTAGCAAGACTCTCCAAACCAACAAACCCTAAGCCCCAAGCCCTAAGCCCTAAACCCTCAACCCTAAACCCTAAACCTTAAACCCTAAACCCTAAACCCTAAACCCCAAGCCCTAAGCCCTAAGCCCTAAACCCTCAACCCAAAACCCTAAACCTGAAACCGCTACTTCATCAGGAGCCTGGACCAGAAACATGAAGCCTTCCCTCTCCCATCCCCTTGAGCCCCTAAACACCCTCAGCCCTAAACTTGGGATGTTCGTTCCCTCTATACGAGCAGTCCTCAATAGGAATTCTAGTACCCCCCCCCCATTATACTCCCTAGAGAGGACTGTTTATAATAAGGGGGAACATATCCCAACCCTAAACCCCAAAAAACCCCAAAGCCCTAAACCCGAAAGCTTGGTAAGGGTCTTCAGCCTCTGGACATATATTCCTTAGTAGCCCGGTAATAAGGGTACCCTTTCGTTGGTTGGTTACTGTATAAAGGGATGCAGAAGCAACAAGAAGGGTAAAAGGGTACTACTGTGCTACCAAGATTCCGAAACCCTAAACCCCAAACCCTAAACCCTAATACTTGGCAAGGGTCCTTAGCCTCTGGACCTTCATTCCCACTCCTTCCTTCTCATGGGCCTCGCTCCCGAAGTCCCCACGGAAGCATCCCAGCGATCCTGGTGGTGGTTGGGAGTTCGGGTTTAGGGTTTAGGGTTTAAGGTTTAGGGTTTAGGGTTTAGGGTTTTGGGTTTAGGGTTTAGGTTTCAGAATGTCAAGGCGAAGCTTGAGAATTCCTGGGGGCATACCGTGCGGTATACAGGTGTTTAGCAGCGAGGTTAAGTGCTTGCTGCGGCCTTGGGGCTGCCTTAGCATACTGGGTTTAGGGTTTAGGGTTTAGGGTTTAGGGTTTAGGGTTTAGGGTTTAGGGTTTAGGGTTTAGGGTTTAGGGGAGGGGCGTGGTGAGTTGCAAGAGCAGCCGAGGCATCGAACTCCTTTTCCTTGCGATTGCCCCGGCCATCTATTGGGTTGGGGGGCGGGGTGGGGGGCGCCCGGTGGGAAGGGGGGGCGATGGGGGCGCGGGGCAGCGCCATTCGCATGACGAACCCTCAGCGCTTACCACCCTTAAAGCCAAAGATGCCAAAGATGCTGGCAATACTAGAAATGATGAATACACTGAGAGTTAGTATACCCTAAACCCTAAACCCCAAACCCTAAAGCCTAAACCCTAAACCCAAACACCAAACCCCAAACCCATACTAAACGAGCTACAGATGCCCAAGGAAGGCAGTGTGTAGCTCTACCTGTTTCGGGTTTAGGGTTTAGGGTTTAGGGTGTGTAGCTCTACCTGCTTTGGGTCCCTACGCATAGCTGCCCATGGACCTCCAAAACCTTTCATACAGGGGCCCTTAGAATAGGGTTTTGGGGGGTTACTATAGCCTATTATAAAGGAACCATAAGGATATACATGCTATTAGTAATGATTCCGACCCCTACATTACCCTTTCCCAGCTCGGTCCCTTTCTGCGTCGTCGGCAAAGTTTCGTGGATCGATGGTCCGTTCAGTCCTCTCCGTGCCTGCGGGCACCCTCCAAGCCAAATCCTAACCCGAAACCCTATGAACCCTAACCGCTAGCCCCCAGACTAGGATGCTCGCTACCTAGGATTAAAAGGGCAGCCTTTGTTGCTTAAAGGGGTTTATAAGCGAACCTAAACCCCAAAAAAGAGAATAAGGGTGCTACTGGGCATCCTAGTAGAATTCCAAACCCTAAAACCCCTAACCCCCACACCCCAAACATCCTGAACCCCAACAACATCCGAAAGGGCTGCGCAGCCTATACTCCGAAACCCAAGTTAATCTTGAATTCCGAGTGAAACCCTCAGCCTCAAGAAACCACACCCCTGACCCCAAGCCCATGAGTCAGCTTGCCCAGCAAGCTAAGAAACACAATGTGCCCGCACGCATTTGGGGCCTCAAAGGGATCCTATGCTCTCCCTAAGCCCTGAGCCGCAAAGTCTAAACCCTCAAACCTCAACCCTAAACCTAAGAACCCTCAACCCTCAACCCAAGCAAAAGCCCCAAACCCCAAACCGCAAACCCTAAACCCGGAAACCTCAACCCTGAACCCTAAACCCTAAACCCTAAACCTAAACCCTAAACCCTAAACCCTAAACCCTAAACCCTAAACCCTAAACCCTAAACCCTTCCCAAGCGCCCCTTGGGCTCCGCGCGCATGCTCTCCACCAGAGGCTCTGGGCTGCCCGGCCGGGGAAACTGCGGCTCCCTCCGCATTTCCACTTGGGCTTGGGGTTTTGGGAGTTTGGGAGTTTGGGGGTTTGGGGTTTTGGGGGTTTGGGGGTTTGCTTGTGCCTGTTTTTTTTGTTTTTTTTTTTTTTTTTTGGGGGGGGGGGGGGGGGAACTCTCACCTTCCGGGCTGTTGGTGGGGGAATGCGAACTCTAATACACGGGGTTTAATTAAGGGTTAGGGTGCAGGGTGTAGGCTTCTTCTGTCCTTCACCCAATTGAGGGTCTTGACTACTTATAACTTGGGGAGGCGGGTTGGTGGGGGAAGCGTCCCTTCAGTTTAGGGCCTTAGTGGCATGAAAAAACACAGTTTCGGATGCAAGTAGACGGAGTATTTGGGGTAGAATATGAGAGTCATCTTGGGAATCTGAGCATATTGGGCGTAATTTAGGCTCCTTGGATTACACACGCGGACGCCAAGGGCTGCAAGTTGCGGCAACGGGGCTGGCAAGTTAAATCCCAACTGTAACCCTAAACCCTAAACCCTATACCCTAAACCCTAAACCCTAAACCCCAAACCCTAAACTTGGCCAACCCTGAAAGGGTAGTTTTCTAAATTAAGTTCCCTTGTTGGGCCCTATATAGAATACGGCACCATATAGAAAAGGACCCCACAAAAAAAGGTCCCGTACTATAGAGAACTACCCAAAAGCCTTGAGCGAAACTCAACTACCCGGGCGGATGATATCGAAGGCTTCTCACAAGCACCCTCTCCCCGATCCTTTTTTCAAGGCTCTAGGGTTTAGGGTTTGGGGCTTGGGGTTTGAGGCTTAGGTTTCTGTTCTCGAGGGTTGAGGGCTTAAAAGGGTTCAGGGTTTCTTAACCCTAAACCCGAACAAGCCCTAAATCCCCTCAGCCCCTCCCCTTAACCCAGAGCCCTAGGGCACTAGACTTCAAGGACGCGAACCTACCGCGAGCCGTCAAGCAGGGCGCGGAATCCTCGTCGCCTTGCGTCACTGCAGACTCGGGGCACTTCGAGGTTCGTGAGCAGTGATATGCCACACCCAAGAGTAACCCAGGAATTTTGGTTATAAAGGGGCTTATAAGGGAACCCAACCCTGCGAGGGGCCTACTTTGGGTCCTAGTATGTAGGGTTATAAGTACCCGAGGTAAGGTGAGAAGTATAGTTGTCAGAGGTATAACCATGAAACCTCCAAGTAGCGTGAATCTAAGAATCATTCAACATACCCAAGCCCATGCCCCCAAACCTCTTAAGTCAGAAGAATATAAGGAAGCAGTTTGCCATACCCCTTAATTACTTTCGAAAGGGTATGCCCTAAACCCTAAACCCTAAACCCTAAACCCTAAACCCTAAACCCTAAACCCTAAACCCTAAATCCTCGACCCTAAACCCTCGACCCTAAACCCTAAACCCTAAACCCTAAACCATGCCCAAGGGGTATGTTGAATGCTTCTTAGAGGGTTTAGACGGCTCGGGGTTCAAACCAAGCCCCCCTGCTGTGTCGCATGCGACTTTGGGACTTTGGGGTTCATGGGACTTTCGGGTTCATGGTTACGCAAGGGGGTTTAGGGTTTGGGGTTTAGGGTTTAGGGTTTAGGTTTGGGGTTTGGGGTTTGGGGTGTAGGGTTTGGGGTTTAGGGCCCTTTTGCGTTTCACGGGGTTTATACGGTATCCTGACCTGAGCTTCGGGTTCAATCTAGGTCTTGCTACTGGCGGGCGGAACCCCGAGCCCGAACCCCGAACCCAAACCCCCTAAACCGTAAACCCTAAATCTGAGACCCTGAACCCTAAACCCTGGGCTCTGCGAACTCAAGCGTTCAAAATGAAGCCCTCGACATCTTCAACGAAACCCAATCGGCTTGCCTGGCTCTTCTTCTGAGTCCTCAGAGAAGTCCTCTGCTGAAGGTTGTGCACAGGGTTTTGGGCAAGCGTAACCTGGGAAAAACAAAGGCTTCCCGCTTTGAATAAGGCCCTGTCTCTAGGTCCTAGGCAACTAGAGTGGCCCCGTTTTAAGGCCCTGGGAGCCATTATGCAAAAACCCTAAACCAAAAACCCTACACCCGGAAACCCTAAACCCTAAACCCCCAAACCCTAAACCCTAAACCGCACGCTTCAACCCAGCGTGGGTCTTCAGGTACCTGGGAGACCACATGAACCCTAAAATTGGGGTCCCATGCCCTAATACCACTATAGTTCCGACGAAGGTCTATGAACCATAGACAGCTTTAGGGTTCATTTGGGGCTTTCCGAAAATAGGGGTACCTTGTTGGGGCCCCTGTTATACGGGGATCTAGCTTAGGGGTCCCCTATTTTCGTAAACTCCCACTTCGTCCCCAAGGTAAAGGACCACGAAGGAACCCAAGGTGCCCCAGCACCAGGGTTTAGGGTTTAGGGTTTAGGGTTTAGGGTTTAGGGTTTAGGGAGTCGGTGGAGCCCAGCACACTTTTTGAGGTTGGTTGGTTTATAAGGGGCCCAGACCCCAAAAAAAAGGGAAATGGGTACCACTGGGCCACCAAGAGCTGCCATACTCAGGAATAGCACCTTTGCGTGAACTTGGTTTGTAGGGTTTAGGGTTTAGGGTGTGGGGATTGGGCCCTGCCCCTCCGATAGGGGCATGAAAAAAACCCATGGGAGAAATGACAACGTCGCTTCTGTTAGTTGGGGCCTGCTTTTGGGTTCAATTGAGGCTTAAACCCTAAACCCAATCCCCGAAACCCCAAAACCCTAAACCCCAAGCCCTTGGGCTTTTGCAACTGCGCATCCTCGTCAGCGAAATCGTCATCACTGTATGATGGAGCACCTCAGACTGCAGGGCACTGAACCCTGAAGCGGCTTAGGGATTAGGGTTTACAGGGTTTAGGGTTTACAGGGTTTACAGGGCTTAGGGTTTACAGGGCTTACAGGTTTTAGGGTTTAGGGTTAAGGGTTTCTATACTGAACTTGGAACCGCAGCAAACATTTCAACCTTGCTGTTTCTTAGGAATTATAGTACCCAAAAACGAAAAATGTTTCCAAGTACTTCTAAGGTTTAGAGTTAAGGGCCTAAGGGTTTAGGGCTTAGAGGCTTGAGGGCAACACAACTTTCGAACTCCAGCTTCCGGCCGGGATGCCTAGGCGTTCTCTAAGCGCGTAGGCCGTAGCCTTTAGGGTTTAGGGTTTGGAGTTTGGGGTTTGGGGTTTAGGGTTCATTCCCTCATGGTCCCTATATCACTATACTATAATATAATTACCCCGAAAACCCTGCTCTTATTCTGAAAGGCCCCCATCTTACATACTCACTTCAAGGAATAATTTGCTTGATGTGTCTGCATAGCCGGTACGAGTGCATCAGTGCATCCATATAGATACAGCTGCCGAAAGTCTGCAAGCAACCCATAGACTGTACGGTATTCGGTACCCCTGTGAACATTTCAGTTTAGTTTTTGGCAGTTCCTTAGAATGGAACCCTAAACCCTAAACCCGAATTAAACCCTAAACCCCAAACCCAAACCCTAAACCACTGAACCCCAAAGGAGCGGTAGAAGGCAAACTATGCTGCCAGGGCGCGTTGATCAAACCTGGCCGCTTGCAGTTGCAACGTTGGCACTGCTGGGGCCATGGCGACGTAAAGAACTTTGCGTGCAGGAGAATATCGGGGCCTCATATAGGGGCCTGAATATTTAGAATAGGGTTTTGGGGGTGACTATAGTATAATGGCCTGAAAAAGTAGAATAGGGTAGTATCATACTGTGTCATTCGATTTTTGGTGATAGCTCCCGGAATACTTGCTCTGGGATATTGATATTGATGGGATATGAAGCAATCTTCTTTGTGTTGCAACATCAAGCACTGCTCTCATGATTAGCAAAGCAATAGCAGCAGTACTTAGTTGCTAAGTTCATAAGCCCCCGCAGAAGTGTACTCTTTTAGTTTTGTAGAGATTATCGTATCCCAAAAAGTGTAAAGTGTACTCACTCAGCTACTAAGAGTAGCAAACGATGCGCAGACGAATGGTGGTGGCAATGGCGGCTTCACGCATGAAACTTGCTCATCGTGGTTCTTGCTGTGTCAGAGCAGCACCCTAAAACCTAAACCCTAAACACTAAACCCTGAACCCTAAACCCTAAACCCTAAACCCTGAACCCGCTAAACCTCCTCAATAAGCCACAAGCTTCTGCCAAGGGAAAGACCTGCGTTCAGTGGAGGTCGACTGCTGGCCCTTCATTGCCTAAAGTCATCACTATGCTCCAAGCCACCCCTAAACCCTAAACCCTAAACCCTACACCTTAAAAAAACCCTCAACCCTGAACCCTGAACCCTAAACGATCAAACGTTCCACAGGTGCAGGTGGCTGCACGCACGTTTCAACCGATGTCGGGGGTCTTTTGGCGTACAGGACTCTATCTGTAGCAAGCCTCTCCTGCATCAGCCTCGGTTCCGAAACCCTAGACCCAAACCTTTTATTAACATGGATACCGAAACTCAATCCCGCGTGATAACCGTTCTGCCTAGAAGAAAAACGCCCAAAACTTGGCAAACCTGGTTTGGCTCGCTACAGCGGCCCGCTGCTCAGGTGAAACCTGTGAGCCGACGCTACAAAGGCGCCACTCACCTTTCGCAAAAGTTCTAGGTGTTGATCAGCCCGAAAATTTTGAGTTATAGGGCGTTTCGGGGTGTAGTGTTCTAGAGTTTATAGGGTTTGGGGCCAAAGTTTAGGATTTAGGGCAAGTGTTTGAGGTCGATGGCAACCCTTGCCGCTCTCTTGGCGTCTTGATGCCACAAACTTGGGCCTCCAACCTGACGTACTGGACCCAAGAGCAACCTAGGTCTAACAAGGGTACCCTTTATGGCTTAAAGGGGGTTTATAGGGGACCTAAACGCTAAAAAAAAGGTAGTCTAGGACAGTCTGGGTCCACGATTATGCCTTTCTTGGAGACATAAGCCCTAAACCCTAAACCCTAGAAGGGTTTATTCGGGCCTCCCGAAGACTTTTTGAGGCGTCTCACACGCGGCACAGAGATGGGGCGAAAACCTGCAGCACACGTCGGCATAATCTCAACGTTACTGACGGTTCGGGTTTGGGGTTGAGGATTTAGGGAGTGCGACAATGTTATTTCAACTTTGCTAGGAGACAAACGGTCACCGATGCTTTTCTTGTCTTAAGTGTTTTTTTTGGGGGGGATCCCAAACTTACAAAACAGGGAGTTTACGGATACTATAGGGCATCCTGGAGTAACTACACTCTTGTAGTAATTTGGCAAACTTGGCTCACTTTGGCACCTGGCCAGACAAGTCTTAAGCAGGTTAGGGTTAGGGTTTAGGGTTTAGGGTCTAGGTTTAGCTACCTCAGAAAACACAGTGTTCAATCCAAAACCGCTACCGTGAACCCCCAAAAGTTGGAACATCCTAATCCCCATACCCCCAGAGGTCCAGAGGTATACTAATGGGAATCCCAGCTCTAATAATCCTGAAACCATGTTCCAACTTTCTGGGGTTTACTGTAAGGATCTACGGTCGCAACAAAGAACTGCGGGGGAAAACTTGGCATTAAGAAGGCTTTAAGATCGGATTTGGCCGCGGAGGCAGGGGATTCAAGGTAAGGAGTTAAGGGGTGCCGGGTATCATAGTGAAAACATCCCCCTCGAACTCCACAAAAACCAAAAAAACAAGGTCATTGGGGGACTAGGTTTCGGGCAAGCCCTAGCCATTTGCGGGTTAGTGAGTGCCCTGAAACTTGAACACTAAACACTACAATGCTCCAAACTGAACCTAAACGTATCAAGGCCTCCGTGTGGTAGGATTCAAGTGGTCTATGAAACCCTACTCCCTAAATCCTACACCCTTTAACCCCTATAAGTCCCGAGCCCCAAACCCTCTCAAGGTTGGTACCTTGTCGCAGGAGTCCCCTCGAGGGCGTCTTTCCAGTCAGTCCTCGCCCAGCTTATGGCAGGTTGGGTGCCGGGGCTCAGGACTTTGGGGTTTCGGGGTTGCAGGGAGAAGGGTTAATTAGGGGCTTAGGGCTCAGGTTGAGGGGTTGAGGGGTTGAGGGGTTTAGGGCTCAGGTTGAGGGGTTGAGGGGTTTAGGGCATTTCGTTCCCAGCACGACCTGGAAGGTGTGCCGGTGCCGGCACAGCGGTTGCATGGGTCTATGTAGTGGTTCTGAGCAGGGAACTTGATACATGTGTATACAAATATACATATATATATATACATATGTATGTGTATATGTAGATGTACATGTGGCACCTCCTAATTCTCTACAGGAGCGCGCTTATGGCAAAACAGTGGAAGCTGCGCGTCGTTTTCCATGAGTGAGGCTTAGAACTCATGATGCCCGGCAGGCGGTGATGTTTGCGGCGCTGTCTACACAACTGCTGTCAGAGATGCTCCGGAAGTTCGATTTCCAAAATGCGGGCTCTCCCTCATGTGTATTTCTCCCGGGCGATGCGAAATGCAGCGGCTATCCCGTACTGCCATGTGGCAGGAAGCGTGCCACTCGTGCCGTTTCATGAACGGGTGTCATGCCTGATGGATCCGGAAGGTTGCAGTTGAGGTGCACAATGAAAAGTCAAGGCCTCAGGTCAGCTGCCACATAATCAAACTGCCGTGCAAGGCGCCGTCTGTATGATCTGTCGAGGTTTTTTTGCTTCGGAGAACCACTCTGGCTCACGGGGCCTTAGCAGGGAACCTAAGTCCTTAAAACAAAGGGGAATAAGGGCCTACTCTCTGGGCCGTAGCCTCTAATCCCTAGACCCTCAAATCCTAAACCCTAAACTCAGAAGGCACCCTAGAGTTTGTAGAGTTTAGGGCTCACGGTTTGGGGTTTAGGGTTTTGGGGGGTCTCGTGCCTGAACGGTGAAAGCCCTGAACTGAGTCCGAATCCAAGCCTGAACCCTAAAACCGCCTAAAACCTGACGACCCTTTTACTGCCCTAAACCCAAACCCTGAAACCGAAACCCCATAAGCCCTTGACACAGACCCGAGACCCGAACGTTCTTGCCATTGCCCTAGATTTCGCAAACCCTAAACTCTAAACCCTAAGCCCTAAACCCTAAACCTCAACAGTAAGCATCCTGATCCCTTCGCTGAAGGTTGGGATCTCCAGTGTTCAGAGACTTGCTTGGAGATCCTAAACCCTAAGCCCTAAGCCCTAAGCCCTAAACCCTAAACCCTAAACCCTAAACCCTAATTCAAGGGCGCTTCGAACCCAATGAAAAGTGTAGTGAAAACCCACGTATAAGAGCCCCTTGAAGTACCCTAAACCCTAAACCCTAAACCCCAAACCCTAATAGGGCTCTAATTCGGGTCTACAGTTCTAGTTGGGTTACTAGGTATCCTGAACCTCCAAGTGGGGTCTTGGGAGTATTACGGTTCACCGGGCTTGGAACCGTAAACCCTACACCCTAAACCCTAAACCCTAAAAGTGGTAAAAGCCCGCCGCAGGCCTCCCCGCCGAGGACGATGCCTCAGCAGATGAAGCCAGCGGCCCAGAACTCACAACAGCGACACCCTAGACAGCGCCAGGTTTAGGGTTTAGGGTTTAGGGCTTAGGGTTTAGGGTAAAGGGACACTCGAGACTGCGCCAGGACCTAAACCCTGAAGCACCTTTGGGACGACATGAACCCTAAAATTAAAAGAGTTTAAGGTTCAGATACCCTAATCGGAAGTATGGCAGTATAGGGTGTAAGGACCGCCAATTTCCGGGTTCATGTGGTCCCCAAGGCATGGTTTGGGCGCCAAAAGCCTGCGAGCCTCCACGTTAAAGCGTCATATCAGCCGGCATCGGGTTTCGGGTTTCGGGTTTCGGGTTTCGGGTTTAGGGTTTAGGGTTTAGGGTTTAGGGTTTAGGGTGTCGGGTTTAGGGTTTTAAGCCCGAACCCCCAACACGGGTCCTAAAGCTTCCATGCTTTCAAGTTGGATCCCAGACCACGCCACACACCCGAGATGAAGTAGAAGGCAGGGTATAGGGTTAAGGGGTTAAGGGTTTAAGGGGTTAAGGGGTTTAGGGGTTTAGGGTTTAAGGTTTAAGGTTTATAGAGTGCTTCTGATTTATCAATATGTGAGAGAACTGCAGCATTCCCAGCCAGCAAACCCTAACTCGAAAGCCCTAAACCTGCAGAAATCCCCCAAACCTTGAAGTCCCAAATCCCTCAACCCTAAACCCTAAACCCTAAACCCTCAACCCTAAACCCTAAACCGGCAAGGAAACTGTGCTCCCTGGCCGTGTTTGGTGCAGAACTCCACAATTCGGTCTCGCAGCTCCTTCTGCGGTATGAGATCCTGGCGCTGAACTGGCTTTTTTGGGGGGCTTACAGGGTTTAGGGAGTCAGGGAGATAAACTTGGGGTTTTGGGATTTAGGGTTTAGGGATTTAGGGTTGAAGGTTTAAGGTTTTAGGGTTTAGGGGTTACCGCGGGGAATAGGGTTTAGGCTTTAGGGGTTTAGGGTTTAGGGGTTACCGCGGGGAGTAGGGTTTAAGGTTTAGGGGTTTAGGGTTTGGCAGCTTTCGAGGCCGATCCGCAGTGGGGTCCAAGGATCAAGCATCTAGGCGGTAGAGGAGGGCTTCGGGGCATTTCGGGATTAGATGCTCTAGGGTTTAGGGTTTAGGGTTTAGGGTTTAAAGTTTAGGGTTTAGGGACCACCCGTGACTTATTCTCGGCTCCCACATCCTAGGCCCTCAACCCCGAAACCCTCAACCCTAAACCCGGGTCGTAGAGAATCTCAAGCGAGTTCCCGTGCACCCGACATGCACTCTTCCCTGGCCCTAAACCCTAAAGCCTTAACCCTTAAACGCCATCACCGTAAGCCTGCTGGAATGCAAGCCCCCAGGTTCGGGTTTCGGACCTGAGGGTTTAGGGTTTAGGGCTTCAAGGTTTAGGGTTTAGGGCTTCAGGGTTTAGGGTTTAGGGCTTCAGGGTTTAGGGTTTAATTGGGGTTTAGGGTTTAGGGCTTCAGGGGTTTGAGGCTTCAGGGTTCAGTTTATCGGGCTTAGGGTTGACGGCCAGTTGAGGCTTCAGAGTACAGGCGAAGCTTCGACGTGACCGCCAGGGTTTGGGGTTTAGGGGTCGAAGTGCTTACAGGGTTACGGGCTCAAGCTGTGATACCAAAGTGGCTCATGGTAACTCTAAACCCTAAAACCTAAACCCTATAAGCCCTAAGCCCTAAGCCCTGAGCCCTAAACCCTCCACCAACTCGAGCCATGGTCTTGCGAAGTCGAACCTTCGTTTTCGTGCCTCGGCCTTGAGGACCATGGACCCAAAACATTGGAACCGGGTTTAGGGTACCTTAAACAATTGGGTTTAGGGTTTAGGGTTTAGGGATTAGGGTTTAGGGTTTAGGGTACCCTTAGGGGTATGGGGATAAGCATGTTCCAACTTGTTGGAGTTTACTGTAGGATGGCCCTTGACAAACCCGCTGACAAGGCTCCTACATAGAATCCTCTTTTAACCCTAAACCCCAAACCCCAAACCCCAAACCCTAAACCCTAAACCCTAAACCCCAGAAAGGGAAAAGCCCGCAGGGCCTGGTGGCCTACCAAGAGAGCCCCTGGTCCAGTGACCGCACCCCTTTGAGGATTCATTCATATGGGCTTCTCCCAAAATAGGGCCCCCCCTAATATACCCCCAAAATACTATCATCCCTTATTTTGAGCCCCAACAAAGGGTACCCCCATGTTTGGAAACCCCTAGCACATCTTTTTTCATGTCCAGCTCAGAGGATGTATCCCTAGTCGTTGAGGCAGCAGGTATATTGGTTGTAGGAGGCTGACTCGCCACCACCCCAAGTCACGACGGAGCTATCCGCGAGGATGGCCGCGAAGCCGCGGCCCGTTGCTTGGACGTGCCTCGGGGACGACATGAACCTTAAAAGGGCTTATGGGTCATATGACCTTAATAGGAATTATCGTAGTATGGTATAGGGTTTAGGGTTTAGGGTTTAGGGCTTAGGGTTTAGGGTTTAGGGTTTAGGGTTTAGGGTTTAGGGTTTAGGGTTTAGGGTTTAGAGTTTAGGGTTTAGGGTTTAGGGTTCATATTACCTTCATAGGAATTACAGTAGGTAGAGAGCATAGGACCCCAATTTTAGGGTTCATGTGGTCCCCAAGGTGCACGACGTTGTGCAGCTTATCTTGGACTGCGCTGCTGTCACCACCCTCTTCTGCAGCGCCCCAGGTAACGACCGAGCCGTTTGCGCGAATGGCAGCAAACCTTGGGGACCAATGAACCGTAACATTGGGGTCCTATACCCGGTACTACTATGATTCCTAGTAAGGCATGTGAACCACAAATGGGTTCATTTCGTCCCCAAGGAACGCGCTCCTTGTAGACTGTATGTGCAGTACCTCACGCAGGTCAGCTTCGCAAAATCCACCAAACTGCCCAGCACCCCAAGTCACGACCTTGGCAGCCCACAGGAACCACATCTCAATAGGGGCACCCTTTTTGGGGGTTGGCTACTTGATAAGGGAACCTTGACTAGGCTGCCCAGGAACCTAGGCTTAAATAAGGGTGCCCTTTTTTTGCGTAAAGGGGTTTATAAGGGAACCTAAAGCACCAAAAAGGGAATAAGGGTACTACTGGGCTGCCAAGCAGCGGATCCATCCAAGCGAATGGCGGCGAAGGAAAAGTCAGTAGCTTGGATCTTCCTTGGGGACCAAGTGAACCCTAAAATTGGGTCCTATACCCAAACTACGATAATTCCTATAAAGGTATATGAACCCTAAACCCTCAACCTTAAACCCTAAACCCTTTTAGGGTTCATTTCGTCCCCAAGGTTCTGCACCTGGCTCAGCTGCGCTTGCACCGCGCTGCTGTTGCCGCCGTAGGCGACCGAACCCCAGGTGACAACGGTGCCATCATGGCAGATTGCAGCGAAGGCGCCTTGAGATGCCTTGGGGACCAAATGAGCCCTAAAATTGGGGGTCATATACCCTATACTACTCTAATCCTATTAAGGTGAACCCATAAACCCTTTTAGGGTTCATTTGGTCCCCAAGGTGCTTGAATCTCTTTGACATTCTGCAGTTGGTCGGCCACTGCGCTGCTATCTCCTCCCATCTCTGGCCAGCCCCAGGACACCACACAGCCGTCCTAGGATGGCCAAGTATAATCGTTTAGGGTTTAGGGTTTAGGGTTTAGGGTTTAGGGTTTAGGG
>CAJNDS010000968.1:830870-833370 GCA_905221605.1 Symbiodinium natans
GGAAATAATAATAATCAAATGGGGGAAATAATAATAATAATGAAATGGCTTTTGATTCCATTATTATTATTTGGGGGGGGAATAATAATAATCAAATGGCTTCCCATTCCATTATTATTATTCGGGGAGGGCGGGGGGGAGGGGGGGGAAAAATAATGATCAAATGGCTTCCCATTCCATTATTATTATTTGGGGGGGGGGGGGAAATAATAATTATGAAATGGTTTCCCTTTCCATTATTATTTGAAATAATGCCAGGGGGTCTCCATTATTTCTTCGCGTGCCCCCTGCTTTTTCAGGTAGCATGAACCCTAAACCCTAAACCCTAAACCCTAAACCCTAAACCCTAAACCCTAAACCCTTTTAGGGTTCATGTCGTCCCCAAGGCACAGAGCCATCGGAGCGGATGGCTGCAAAAGCCGCGTTCGATGCCTGGATCTTCTTCACATCTCGAAGTTGCTCTTGAACGTCTTCGCAGTCGGTGAACCCTAACAGGGTTTCAGGGTTTAGGGTTTAGGGTTTAGGGTTTAGGGTTTAGGGTTTAGGGTTATGGTTCATACTACCTTAATAAGAGTTACAGCAGTATTATAGGGCAGACATATACCCCAAGGTTAGGCTTCCTGTGGTCCCCTAGGTACTTCGAAGCCTCCCCAACACACAACCGTGCCATCCGCGCAGACAGCAGCAAAGGAGTCGGCGTTGGCCTGGAGCTGCGCGACGTTGCGCAGCTGGGACTGGACTTCCTCGGGGACGGACTATGAAGCCTAAAAGGGTTTAGGGTTCAGGGTTTAGAGGTTCAATATGACCTTAACAGGAGTGACAGTAGTATAGGGTATGGGACCCCAATTTTGGGGTTCATTTGGTCCCCAAACCCTAAACCCTAAGCCCTGGACCCTACACTTTAAACCCTGAACCCTAAACCCCAAACCCTAAACCCTAAACCCTGAACCCTAAGGTTCCGAGCTGTCGCCCCCACTGTGTGGATCGCCCCAGGCAACCACAGAGCCATCGCTGCAAATCGCGGCGAAGGCGAGGCTTGTCGCCTGGATCGCTTGAACTGACCTTGGGGACGAAAGGAACCCTTTAGGGTTTAGGATTTAGGGTTTAGGGTTTAGGGTTTAGGGTTTAGGGTCTAGGGGTCATATACCTGAATAGGAATTCGAGTGGTATAGGGTATAGTACCCCAATTTCAGGGTTGATTTGGTCTGCCAAGGGACAGGACGGTGGGGACATCTGCCTCACGAGATCCCCAAGTCACCACGGAGCCATCTTCACAAAGAGCAGCAAAGCCGTTGATGTTCCCCTTCCAGTTCATGGTTGGGAAAATGTTTAAAAAACTAAACGTATATTCCTTTTTGGGCTTAAGTACCCTTAGAAATCTAAAATGGTACCCAACTATGACAAAGCCTTGATCTTCACCACATTCTGCAGGCGTTCCTGCACTCGACTGCAATCTCCGCCGTACTTCTCGGGTCCCAGAGTCGTCACGGTGCCATCGCCATTGACACACGCAAAGGCCGACAAGGATGCGGACACCTCGCACTGACCCACCACAGCGCTTAGAAGGTCTCCATCGGAGATGCCTGCTTCCTTGAGGGCCAAGTGAACCCTAAAATTGGGGTCCTATACATGATATACTACTGTAATTGCTATTAAGGTATAGTTATGAAACGTATAATTATGAACATAAACCCCTTTACTTTTCTATTTTCGTCCCCAAGGTTCACTGATATTACTGTAATTGCTATTAACTAAGGTATATGAAACATAAACCCTCTTACTTTCTATTTCCGTCCCCAAGGTTCACTGATGCTCACGGTGCTCTGCAAGATGTTCCCACCCGGGCCAACGAGCTGGCGCAAGCCGACGCCGAGATCCTGCTGCGCTCGCAGCCTCAGCTCGCCGACCGTCGCGTGCCTTGGGGACGACATGAGCCCCAAAAGGGTTTAGGGTTTAGGGTTTGGGGTTTAGGGTTCAGGGTTCATATTACCATATTACCTTAGTAGGAATTATACGTAGTAGTATAGGGTATAGGACCCCAATTATAGGATTCATTGGGTCCCCAAGGTGCAGGGAGATGTCGACGTCGACATGACTGCCACTGGCCAGGGCCACAAGAACGTGCACCGACATGAAGGCAGACCTAAACCCTAAACCCTAAACCCTAAACCCTAAACCAGTGAACCCTGAAGGAACCTGAGACTGTGCTCCCAGCAGCCACAAGAACAAGCTCCTCCAAGCAATTCAAAAAATCATGGGCTTTGAGCAAGAAGGCCTCTGGCGTTCGGCAATCCACACTTCTTTGATGCAAGTACATCACGGAAAATCCCCCTATCTCACCATCACCCCCAAAGCGAGAACAAACTGTTTGCTAGCAAAGCCCTGATACTAGAAGAGAGGGTACGGAGCAGCTAGGCCTTAAACCCCCAGACCCAGCAACCTCAACCCGGGCTACCCTGAACCTTCGAAAGCACCCTAAACCCTAAACCCTAAACCCTAA
>CAJNDS010000968.1:838370-868318 GCA_905221605.1 Symbiodinium natans
GGACAGAGGGCACACAGCATTTATGAGGCGGGCGGCTCTGGCTTTCGCAGCTTCTCCAGCCGCACGGTTTAGGGTTTAGGGTTTAGGGTTTAGGGTTTAGGGTCTAGGGTCTAGGGTTTAGGGACTGGTGTATGCGGTCCCCATTGATGTTGGCCAAGCTCTAACCCTAAACCCGAAATCACTTTGGGGGTCTGTTGCCTGCTACTTGCATGTAGTTGCGGATTCTTACGAAATTGCGGCGGCTGTGTTATCCTAGTGCTCTGACCGTGGAGCAAGTACGAATGCTGACCAAGTCAAAAAGTCCTCCAAAATAGACCCCAAACCCCCAAAGCCTGCGGGGTGGCTGTTCTTGGTTGAAACTACCTGGATCCAAACAGCCCTCACACCCTAAACCCTAAACCCTAAATCCTGTAGCCCCATGTCGGATGTGTGTGTGTGTGTTTAAGATCTAGGGTTGATGTGCTTGAGGACACACCTCAACCCGAACAGCCTGGGCGCTGAGGCGCATTATGCTTGAGGGTTTAGGGAACCTTAAACCCTAAACCCTAAACCCTAAACCCTAAAGGGCTGATGGCTGTTCTTCCCAAGTGGCTCCGCCCATCTTCCGTGATCAGCTTTTGGACCTCCCAAGGAACTGACTTCGGGAAGGAGGGAGTTCCAGAAGAATCCCTTGTTTAGGGTTTAGGGTTTAGGGTTTTAGGGTGTAGAGGTTAGGGTTGGAGAACCCCCTTCTATAAAACCCCAATATACAACAATGCTTGGTATAGAACCTGCCCTAATCCCTAAACCCTAAACCCTAAAACCTAAGCCCCGGAAAAGGGACCCTTGATTTTTAGTTTCGAGACTCAAAGGGGAACAGGGTTTTGGGCGGATCGTGAGGGGTATGTTTAGGGTTTAGGGTTTAGGGTTTGGGGTTTGGGGTTCAGGGCTTGGGGTTTAGGACTTTTGGGCTTAGGAATTGGAAGAAGCGCATGTAGGTTGTCTCGTGGTTTTGGGTTTCAAAATTGAGGGGCTTAGGGTTAAGATTTTTGCTTTTAGTCAGGTTTTAGGCATTAAATTGTAAGTGGAGGTTCATGGATGCTGGCGAGGTTACACCTGTAGTTCCCGCACCCTAGACCATGTGGAAGGCATCAACTACGCAGGGCAGGATTGGAGGGCTCCAGGAAACTCTTCAGCTGCCCGACTGAAGCAAAAAAAGCAGTAGCAGCTTGAAATGTTAGGGCTCAGGAACTTAGGGATTCGGGGGGTCTAGGGTTTCGGGATTGCCCTAAACCCTAAACCCTCAATGGGGGGGGGCTTAATCGGGGTGCAAAAGTATGGTTGTTATCGTGGAAGCCCTCAGCGGATATGGACCGACAAATCGAAAGCACGAGCTTTCTTTTCAGATGCTACTCATCGCGAGGCGGATAGCGAAGACCTTCCTGAGCAGCTTGCATCGGATGTATGTGGGTAGTTCTCTAAATTAGGGGTCCTTTTTGGGATCCAGTTTCAAAGGTGCTGCCTTGTAATGGGTACCCAAAAAGGCACCCTTATCTAGGAAACTACTCATGTGTGAAAGAGTGCCAGTTGGGAGGTCGAGGGTTTTGGGCTTAAGACTCTTGGAGCAGGACTTATATCTTGACGTATCTTGTATCCATCGGGACTTGGGAATGTATCCAGAGGACTAGATAAAATGCACGCCCAGTCTGCTGAGACTACCTTGTTCAGCAGGTAGTGCCAAACTCCGGGGCGACAAAGCGACATCTTAACAGGCTGACCTCTCTAGGTTCCAAAGTAACTTAGGCGTAAACAGGGCCCCCTGAAACCTCAAAGCCTAAACCCTAAACCCTAAAAGCTAAACTCCTGTCCTATAAAACCGGGCTTCTTGCCGTCCCATCCCATGACCCCCCTTTAGATGCTGCAGCCATAACTCGAAAGTGCACCCTGACTGAGTTGTGTGGAATAATTGCCTCAGAACCCCAGACAAAGTGCATAGATCATTAGATCATCCTCTCAAACACAGCAAGTCAGAGCGAAGAGATAAACTCTCACAATGGCATTCTGTCCTACTCTAAAACGAAGGCCGTGTTCTTAACGGCTTGGCCTGGGGCTTCAGGATTTCAGGGCTTTGGGGCTTCAGTATCTGACCCCAGGCCCTCTAAACCCTACGACCCTACGTCCGCTCCAAGCGTCGACCCTCGCGCAGGTCACGTCCCTTCTGCTGCAGGAGGCCGCTCCATCAGGGACCTCGATCGGACTCTGAGGTGCATTGGGTTTAGGGTTTAGGGTTTAGGGTTTAGGGTTTAGGGTTTAGGGTTTAGGGTTTAGGGTTTAGGGTTTAGGGTTTAGGGTTTAGGGTTTAGGGGTTCTTCACGGTAACTTCATACGTATGGTATCTATGATGACAAACCATATTTGGGATCGATACTACCAGACTTATGACTATCGTCCAAGTACAGAACAAGTAGTTTTCCAAAATTGCTTTAGGGTGAGGCTCAGGGAAAGTTCGACCCTCTGACTCACGCTTACTCAAGGCTCAGCGCAACAATCTTACCGTAAACCCATAACCCCTAAACCCTGAACTCCTGAAACCCCCCCCTGAACCCTGACCCCAAACCCTAAACCCTAAACCCTAAACCCTAAACCCTTAACCCCAAAGCCTTGAACCCTTAGAAAAGATCTCGGGCATGGGCCGGAAGCGACCACCTGCGCAGCCACTCGAAGGGCTCTGGTGCCCAAAGCCCCGACCTTCGCGTTGCGGTTTAGGGTTTAGGGTTTAGGGTTTAGGGTTTAGGGTTCAGGGTTTAGGGTTTAGGGTTTAGGGTTAAGGGTTTAGGGTTGAGGGTTGAGGGTTGAGGGTTTAGGGTTCAGTGTTCGGGGTTTAGGGTTTAGGTTACGGTTTAGGGTTTATAGCATGTAGGGTTTAGGGTTTATGGGTTTATTGGGTTCAGGGTGGGGTTGCTATTCTCACTACCATCGTGGTCATCACCATCACCATCACCATCATCACCATCATAATCATCATCATCATCATCATCATCATCATCATCATCATCATCATCATCATCATCATCATCATCATCATCATCATCATCGTAGGGCCCTCACCATCACCACCACCGTCATCATTATGATCATATTGGGGTTCAGGGATTAGGAATTTCGGGTTATGGGGGGTATAAGGTGCGAGAGTGCGCGGATTGAGGGCGTAGGATGTGCAGGAATGAAGTGTTTGGTGAAAATAGGTCGGCTAGTTGGGGCTTCGCTATGCAGACAATGACAATGGTGTTTCGGGTTTCGGGTTTGGAAGGCTCTAAGGCTGCGGCCATATTGCTCCGCCGCTGGCCGCCACAGTGCGACGGAGCTCCTGGGCAAACTCCGCGCGCCACTCCCCCGATCCCGCTCGACCGTCTGACGTGAAGCCCCTTGAAGTTGGACACCCTAAACCCTAAACCCTAAACCCTAAACCCTAAACCCTAAACCCTAAACCCTAAACCCTAAACCCTAAACCCTAACACCTAAACCCTAAACCCTAAACCCTAAACCCTAAACCCTAAACCCTAAACCCTAAACCCTAAACCCTAAACCCTAAACCCTAAACCCTAAACCCTAAACCCTAACCCTAAACCCTAAACCCTAAACCCTAAACCCTAAACCCACGCTGCCCCACGACATCCCCTGCCCGCACTCCCAGTCCCACAGCTTGGTAGCCGAGCAACCACATTTTTGTAAGAAGGGTACTTGTTTAGGGTTTAGGGTTTAGGGTTTAGGGTTTAGGGTTTAGGGTTTAGGGTTTAGGGTTTAGGGTTTAGGGTTTAGGGTTTAGGGGGACCCGTTTTTTGGGGGTTGGTTCCTTTATAAGGAAACCTAGGTTCAGGGCTTAGGGTTTAGTTTTGGGGGATTGGTTCCTGTATAAGGAAACCTAGAACCCCAAAAAAGGGCAGAAGGGTACCACCGGGCTAGCAAGATCAGCTTTTGCTTTAAGGGTCCAGTGGTTTTCCAGTATTGAGCAGGCAGAACGAGGTGATCCCGACCCTAAACCTACGCCATATCAGCCCAAACCACCTCTTTAGGGTTTAGGGTTTAGGGTTTAGGGTTTAGGGTTTAGGGTTTAGGGTTTAGGGTTTAGGGTTTAGGGTTTAGGGTTTAGGGTTTAGGGTTTAGGGTTTAGGGTTTAGGGTTTAGGGTTTAGGGAATGAACTCGAGGCTTCTGCTTGCCCAAAAGGGCGGAGGCACCATGCATACTGCCTCGGATTACGTATCTAGGGGATAGGATTAGGGTTTAGGGTTTAGGGTTTAGGGTTTAGGGTTTAGGGTTTAGGGTTTAGGGTTTAGGGATTAGGGGGACCCTTGGGGATATAGACCTTCTGAATAAGGTCTCTGTTTAAGAGAGCCAGAAGAGGGTAAAGAAGGGGTTCCCTTTTAAGGGTCCCCCTTATCCTACCTAGGAGTATCTTACTGACCCACAAATCTGTTGAACTCAGGCCTTGGGACTCTCAAACGGACTGACCCAAGGGTTTAGGGTTTAGGGTTTAGGGTTTAGGGTTTAGGGTTTAGGGCTTTAGGGCTTTAGGGGTTTAGGGGTTTAGGGGTTTAAGGGTCACTCTCAAGCCCGTCCTCTTCGTGGCCCCAGAGCTTGCCAAAGAACACCGCGGGCTCGCGTGTGGGCGCTCCGTCGCCCAGCCATTCAAGGAACTCCGTGGCGGAGTCGTGTTCGTGCCTGGTCTTCAACGCCCGATGCTCAGAAGCCAAAAGCAACGTTTCAAGTGACTTGCTAAGAACCGCGTGGGTCATCTTAACAACAACCTACAGCATGTGGGTTCAGATGACTTCGTAAGCAATCATCCCTAAACCTAATCACCCTGAACGCTAAACCCTAAACTATATAGACCTCAGCATAAGGTGTGCAGTTTCAGGAAAGACTTTAGTCTTCCGGCCGGGTAGCGGATCTCAGGTCTTGGGTTAGCCATTCTTGCTCTACAGCCCCCGCCCCCTTCCCCCCCACCCAATGAAAGCAAACATCAAAATCAGCCAGCCCCCTAGATCCCAAACGCCCTCCCCCGCCTCTCCTTCTCCTTCCCCCCCGAACGAAAGCCCTAAACCCTAAACCCTTAAACCCTGAACCCTAAACCCTAAACCTTAAACCCAAAAAACCTGTCGCACCAGGCGGCAAGGCCCACTCCAGATTTTCACGCCCGGACTCCACGAGGCGGCAGAAGCCTCCAGGAGTCAGCCAGGAATGGTTGGGGTTTGGGGTTTGGGGTTTGGGGTTTGGGGTTTAGGGGTTTGGGGGTTTGGGGTTGGGGGTTTGGGGTTTATAGGGGTTTAGGCTTTAGGCTGGGGCTTTCGGCCTGTTGACGTGCTAGGGGCGTTTGGGGGTCTGCAAGGCTTCTGGGGGAGGGCTCCAGCACTTCCTTGCGAATGACGCCCAAAACCCGAATCTCTGGTGCCCTTCGGTCGAACATGGGATTGGATTCTGGGTTTTGAGTTTAGGGTTTAGGGTTTAGGGTTTAGGGTTTAACGAGCCAGAAAAACAACTGGATTGCAGGAGTCTTTGTGGCGGGAAAGGCAGGCTCGAGACTTGCTCAGCTACTGGGTCCATGTCTGGTTCTACTTTTTAGGGGTTTAGGGTTTAGGGTTTATGGTTTAGGAGGTTCATGGTACTTATTAACCAATTGTAACCGTACTTATAACTGCACTTATAACCCTATTAGGGCACTTAAGGGGCTTATAAGTGGGTTATGAATACGGTTATAGCTGGTGAAAAAGTACCATGAACATCCAAGTAGCGATAAGTAGGGCTTCCAAGGCTTTAAGAAGGATATGGCTAGAGTTGCCATGCTTATCACCCAGCCTATCGTAAGACCCATCAAACCCTAAACCCTAAACCCTAAACCCTAAACCTCAAACCCTAAACCCTAAACCCTAAACCTGCCACCTGCCTTTCAAAGGGTCCCGGCTCAGCCCAGCGGAGCCAAGCCCAATCTGAGTCAGGGAAGGTGCCAGGAGGGTCGGTTAGGGTTCGGGGTTCGGGGTTTAGGGTTTAGGGTTTAGGGTTTAGGGTTTAGGGGTAGGGTTTATGGGGTCGGTTTGGGTTTAGGGCTGCGGGCTTAGGGTCGAGGTTTGGGACCTTGCTACCTTCTGGGGGTGCGGGGGAGGCAGGGGGGGGGGGGGGGGGGGGGGGCGGGAGGAGGCCAATAAAGTTCTACTAGAAGGGCGCCTAGATTCCGAGATTTCACGGGAGCAGGGAGGGGTTGGGCTGTTTAGGCTTTAGGGCTTCGGGAAGTTTCGGGTTTAGGGTTTCGGGTTTAGGGCTTAGGGAAGTTTCGGGTTTAGGGTTTAGGGTTTAGGGCAGGCAGCTGAAGACTTGCGTGTAGATACATCTAACTGTCCGTCTATGTTTACACAAGTCATGTTTCGAGATGGGCTGAGGGAAGTTGAGATTCTTAGTGTTGGTTAGCAGGGAATCAGGGAATTATAGGGCCCTATATATACCCGTTAAGGGATCATATAGGGTCCCTCGTGGGAAGGTCGGGGTTCTGAGTGGTGAGGTTTCCCTACGAGACCGGAAACTCTAGCAGGTGCAGGGGCGAGGGTTCGCGGCACAGCTTGTCACACGAAAGCAGCTACCCTGAACAGGGTTTAGGGTTTAGGGTTTAGGGTTTAGGGTTTAGGGTTTAGGGTTTAGGGTTTAGGGTTTAGGGTCCTAAACCCGAAACCCGAAACCCTAAACCGCAACTTCCTCGGACTGCTTGACAAGATGTCCTCGATGCTCGGCCAACCCAAAAACCCCTATGCTTGGGGGTTTAGGGTTTCGGGTTTGGGTTGCGGGTTGAGGGTTACAAAGGTATGGCAACTACTTGCCAGAACCTTCTGCCGGGCACTTCGAACCCCACTTCAAAACATTTCATGAACTTCCAAGTCAACCCTATAAGCCCCGAAACCCTAAACCCTATAAGCCCTGAAACCCCACAGACTGGCGCCCCTGGCTTCGTGGTTGGCACCGAATACAGGGGCCTTCATAATTAGAACAGTTGGGCGTTTTTGATATAGGGACCTTCAGGGGATACCAACCCTAAACCCGAAAGACCCTAAACCCTAAGTATTTATTCCGAGTCCTAGAGTACATGGGAAGAGTTAAGGGTCTTGGGCTTTCGTTTGACATCCGTGGCAGGCCTTCAATTGACGTTTTCGAGTCGGATCCAAGATCTTTGAGTCCGGGCCGGCTGCGTGCACAGGGATCTGTGCACGCATCTAGAGTCTGGGCACTATGTCATACTGTCATACTCCATGCAGCACCGCACTTCCATGTGGAAGCGGATTTATGCTCGTAGGCAGCCGTCATCTTGGGAGACGCTGCACACGAATTCAATCCAAAAATGCCTGTGACCCGGTGTCTGTGCCAATGTCCTAAACTTTCAGAACTCTGGCATACGGTTCCCGGGAACTAACTAAGCGCTACAACAACGGTGCGGGTGCTGAGCAAGTCAGTCAGCCGACTTGGTCATTTCCACGGGGATCTTTGGCAGAGTTCGCCACACAAGCAGAGCAAGGGTGAACGACGGCATCGCAAATAGCAGCCCGGCCACAATACGCATCTCAGGCCTAGTTCATGGTTGGGATAATACTAAACATGTAACTTCATCTTCCTTATTGGGTTTGAAGTACCCTTAAAAATGTAAAATGGTACCCAGCTATGACAAAGAGGCAGGAGCACTGAGAAGAGGCTCACATCCCAGACCACGTGCGCTATCCAGAGGCACGCCGCCCCAAACACAACGAGCACTGAGACAAGGCACTCCAGGAGTTGAAAACGTTGCTTCCTGCGTGTCCAGTAGACGGATCGGACCACAAGCCTTTGTTTCTGTTCACGGGAGATTTTGTCGGGATTTCTTGCATATTCTAAACCCTAAACCCTAAACCCCAAACCCCAAACCCCAAACCCCAAACCCTAAACCCTAAACCCTAGTAGGGTTCAAAGGATGATACAACAAACCAGCCGCAAAAGTGTGCTCTTGAGCATCCTGGTAGCAGCATCAATGTCGGGGATATGGCAAACCAATAGGTCAAACCTGGTTCATGGTTGGGATAGCATCAAAGACTTAAGTTTCTATCCCTTATCGAGTTTAAGTATAGGGGCCCCGTTACTACACAAACTTTAGGCAAGGGAGCTCTAACCTAATCCGTAAGAGTTTTATAACCCAATTTAGGACCCTTATAAACCCTATTTACAACTACCGGGCCCCTACATTCTATGTGCCCCTAAACCCTAAACTCCCTAAACTCCCTAAACTCCCTAAACCCTAAACCCGTAAGAATGAAAAATGTTACCCCACTGTGACAAAGAAACCACGCATCAAGTTGTGCACAGCCACTGCGGCGTTGCCGCGGAGGATCCAGTGGGAGGCCAGGTCGACGTAGCCCCAAAACTGGGGTCAGGAAGCTGGGTTTAGGGTTTAGGGTTTAGGCTTGCCTTAATCATCAGAACAGTGTTTTGGGGGGTTATGATGGTATACCTATAAAGTGACGAATGAGGGAATACTGTTTGTAATTCTTCCGACTCCTAAACCCTAAACCCCAAACCCTAAACCATAAACCCCTATGTTCAGGGCAGGCTCAGGGGAGGTCGGGCTCTACTGGTGGGGTGAACGTACTTGTTACCTTTAAGCAGCTTCGCAACTTCATGAGCGCCGTTCGCGCCTTCCGATTTAGGGTTTAGGGTTTAGGGTTTAGGGTTTAGGGTTTAGGGTTTGGGGTTTATATAGGGTTTAGGGTTTGCTGATGCCAACAGCTTGCACAAACAACTGCATGGCGACGCGGCCAAGGCACAACAGGAGCGCTGAATGCAACCACTGACCCGTAGGAAAACACCTGCGGGCACGGGCTGACCCAGAACCAGGGTTTTGGGTTCAGATGGGTTTAGGGTTTAGTGAATCCAAAACCCAACATCACTGCGAACCGTGCTTCAGTGATGAGGGCCACCCTGGGAGAACAAAAGCTTTCTTGAGGGTTTAGGGTACATTCGGGTTCAGGGTTTAGGGTTTAGGGTTTAGGGTTTAGGGTTTAGGGTTTAGGGTTTAGGGTTAGGGCTTAGGCAGCAGCAACCAAGCGCGGCAAGAAGCAACAACAAGGACAAGCAGGGAGAACACGGCCAATGGCCAACCAACATTGAAACATTGAACAGAATCAGCAAAACAACTTCACAAAATATACAGCCGTAGTAAGCAAACAGCAAGGATCCATGCCGAAAGAGAGTTGCCCCGCGAAATGTGTCTTAGCAGTACCAGCGTGCTTGTTTCCATGCGAGCAGGTGTTTCGTGACCTCTGCAAATGCATGGCTTTCGCGGCGGGTCGCACCCTAGCTTGACTTCTGCTGAAACGCTGCGCACGTGCGGTGCTTGGGAAGCCCCATATGCCCTGGGCGAAAAAACATCAAAAAAACAAAAAAAAACAAAACATGATAACAAAACAAATAGACAGCCGTAGTAAGCAAGCAACAATGATCCATGCGGAAAGAGAGCACACCACAACACTGACAAAAAGCATCAACACACAAGGAAACAACGGAACTGCTCAGGGCAACAATCAAAAACAAAATGCCTGCGAGAGGACGATCGGGGAGGAGAGCCGAAGTAACACGATTCCTCCAAGTGTTGGCCCAGGAAATGTTTCTTAGCAGCACGAGCGGGGTTGCTTCCATACGAGCAGGTGTTTCGTGACCTCTGCAAATGGAGGTTTACGAAAACAAGGGACCCATAACATGCACCCCCCCCCCCCCCCCCCCCCCCCCCCCCCAAAAAAAAAATAGTAGGATTCCTGTAAGGATCCCAAGAGAAGGTAACCCTAGATTCGGAAACCCCAAAAATATGGCTTCTGGCGCAAGTCGGTGCGGGGGGGTGGTGAAACAGTGGCTTGCTTTCTTACTGCATGTGGTTTAGGGTTTAGGGTTTAGGGTTTGGGGTTCTAGGGGTCCTCGCACATGCTGAAAAGCTGCGGTGTTTGCGAAACCCCATATGAGGGTTTAGGGTTTAGGGTGTAGGGTTTAGGGACTGATAAGGCTTGACCCTCTCAAGCAGACCTCATTGGAGAGCTGATGAACCAGGGCTTGCGAGACCTCTGACCGGATCCGCTGCTCAAAGACGTCGACGCTCCCAAACCACGAGCAGATACCTAGACCCGGGAGTAGCCTAGGATTAAAGAGGGTGCCCCTTTTTGGTTTTAAGGGGGCTATATGGGAACCCAAGCGCGGAAAAAGGAAATAAGGGCCCAGTCCCGGTCCTAGATGCAGTGACTGATGACCTTCCGATCGCAAAGCATCGCCTCCCCGGTGTCTGCATCCTCCGTTGTCCCCGGGAGGAGGAAGGGCTCCCCTTCGGGACTTAAAAAAGCTCATACAGCTATCCCAAAAAACTTTATACACCCTAAACCCTAAACCCTAATCCCTAAACACTAAACCCTAAACCCTAAACCGTAAACCGTAGACCCTAGACCCTAAACCCTAACCCTAAACCCTAAACCCTGAAGGGTACTACTGGGAAGCCGAAAATCCACGTGATCCACGGTGCAGCACCAACTCTTCACCTTGCCAATGCTGAAGTGAGCCATTTCATCGTGCAGCTCATCGATAGTCCGGCAATACCTTGGGGACCAAAGGACCCTGAAGGGGGTTTAGGGTTTAGGGTTTAGGGTTTAGGGTTTAGGGTTTCGGGCTATGGTCCGTGTGCTCGAAAGGATGCGAGAAAGGATTTATAGGGTTCAGGGTTTCGGGTTTGGTAGTCTCGGGGTGTGCGTGATCCCTTAACCCTCAACCCTCAACTTCAACCCTAAACCCTTGCTGCCCCCCAAGGGCCGGCGGCCCAGGTGGACAGCCACCAGCACAACCGAACTTGCAATCGCCAGGAGAGCCGAAAAGAATGGCACCTGGTTGGGGTTTAGGCTTTCGGGTTTTGGGTTCAGGGGGTCCTCTTGTAAGAGACTCAAGTCTAAACCCTCAACCTGAATCCCTAAACCCCTGACTCTGAGTAAGGGGGAACAGTGACCCTCTAGACCCTAAACCCTAAACCCACCTGAGTCCCGATCAGGCTCCAGCCGATCGTGCCCGCAGCGTTGATGACGATCAGCTCAATGATGATCAGGAGAACCCCGGGGCCTAGAACCTAGGCTGGCTCGTAGTGTGGGGTTTAGGGTTTAGGGTTGAGGGTTTAGGGTTTAGGGCTTAGGGAATTATGAGGTTATAGGGTTCAGGGTTACATGAAAGGGCTACATGGGGGGATATAGGTATTCTCTATCTACTGCCTGAAGGCTCTGATGGAATTCATTGGGCTAGTTATAGGAGGTTTTTGTATACTACTCTAAAAAGGTACTACATAGGAGCCTTTAGGTAAGAACTCCTAAACCCTAAACCCTAAACCCTAAACCCTAAACCCTAAACCCTAAACCCTAAACCCTAAACCCTAAACCCTAAACCCACAAAGGAACTGTAGGTCGGATCGTCAGCGCAGGCTTCATACCACGCTGGCGGCTGTGTAGGAACGCCCCGAGTTCGAAGACACACCTCCGAGACTCAGTGAAGAGGCGCCAAGGGCTCTTGTTCTAGGTTGCCCCTTTTCTATGCTTAATTAAGTGGTTTCTAACGGAACCTAACCCCCCCAAGAAGGGAATAAGGGCACGACTGGGCATCCTAGTCTTCGTTTAAAAAAAAAACACACAAGAGACGCTCACAGACGTACTTCTTCGGCAGATTAGACCCTAAACCCTAAACCCTAAACCCTAAACCCTAAACCCTAAACCCTAAACCCTAAACCCTAAACCCTAAACCCTAAACCCTAAACCCTAACAAAAGAAGGTGGACCAAAAAAGAAAGGCTCGCTTGAAAGAAGAGCCGGGGCGCCACAAGCGCTTCACGTAGCTCGGATCCCAAAGAACCTTGGGGACGAACCCTAAACTTCTAAACCCTAAACCCTAAACCCTAAACCCTAAACCCAAACCCTAAAAGGGTCGATGGTTCATATACCCCTGGTAAAATTATAGTAGTATGAGGGTACGTAAAGAGGACCCCCCCCCCCCCCCCAATTCTTAGGGGTCTGCTTTGGCCCCCAAGGAACAAGCATGGCGTCCGAGCATTTCAGAAAGGCTCCCAAGCTCATCAGTGCGTCGTTCTTCAATGACTCATCCGTCTGGGAGATACAAATTCTGTCGATGAAAATCCTGGGGGTCGCCCAGTAACCACATTGCAAGATGGGTTTAGGGTTTAGGGTTTCTTTACTTTTAAACCCTAAACCCTAAACCCTAAACCCTAAACCCTTTAAAAGGGAACCGTGAACCCTCAACAAAAAGATAGGGAAAAGGTGTGCCACTGGGCTGCCAAGAATCTGCTGCCGACTCCGCCAACAAACCAAAGTAACCAGGTACGTGAAGGCCCCAACGCCAGAACACCAGCCCAGGACAGGAGGCAAGACACCGCCGCTATAGAGCCTTAAGACATATGAGGATAGCAATCAATCAATCAATCAATATATACAAATAAAAATATATATATATATATATATATGTATGATCATTTATACTAGCTATATATAATACGCCCTAGAGCACAATCCAGGGATGAACAAATGCCACCGTCTCCGACTTACATTTCAAAGCAGGCCCCCCCCTAAACAATTGCCTGAAGCTCAACTTTTGATAAGCTAAGAGGCGCGCACGTCAGCAAAACAGAAGCCGTGCTCACAGCCGCTGCAGCCGCGCTGTTGTTCAAAATCAGCAGGGTCAAAATCTTCGCCCAAACAGACCCGTGCCAACTATGTGACCAAAAGGAAGCCTTGGTAGCCCAGGAATCATATTGGATACTTTACAAGGGAACCTCGACGCCCTAAACCCTAAACCCTAAACCCAAACCCTAAACCCTAAACCCTAAACCCTCGACCCTAGACCCTGGGCCCTAAACCCAAATCGCACTGGGCTACCAAGCAGCAATCCGGGTGCTTGGGCGACTCCAGCCAAAGAACTCGCCATGCCGTTGCCGCAGGGGCCGTCCCAGACATTTCATCGCCTCTGGGTTCAGGGTTTTGGGTTTATAGGGTTTAGGTTTAGGGTTTATAGGGTATAGGGTATAGGGTTTAGGGTTTATGAATGTACTTCGTGTATCTATCTAAAGAGGTACTTCGTAGACATAAGGGTTTAGGGTTTAGGGTTTAGGGTTTGCGGGTTCCAGTAACCATGTTACATTATGGTAGAAGGGCAGCCTTTTTGGTGCATTTGTTACCCTCAGGAAGGAAACACGGAACCGACAAATGGCCACAGCCGTGGGTGGGCTGCCCTAAACCCTAAACTCCCTAAACTCCCTAAACTCCCTAAACCCTAAACCCTAAACCTAAACCCTAAACCCTAAACCCTAAACCCTAAGCCCAGACCTGGAAGGCGGGGGTGGCCCGCACGATGTCGTCACGGCTGGGAAGCATCTCCGCAACCAAGGAGCTCAACACGAGCTCCCAGTCCTGGGAGCACATTTCGGCTTGGGGTTTAGGGTTTAGGGTTTAGGGTTTAGGGTTTAGGGTTTAGGGTTTAGGGTTTAGGGTTTAGGGTTTAGGGTTTAGGGTTTAGGGGTAGGGTTTAGGGTTTAGGGTTTAGGGTTTAGGGTTTAGGGTTTAGGGTTTAGGGTTTAGGGTTTAGGGTTTAGGGTTTAGGGTTTAGGGTTTAGGGTTTAGGGTTTAGGGTTTAGGGTTTAGGGTTTAGGGTTTAGGGTTTGGGGTTTAGGGTTTAGGGTTTAGGGTTTAGGGTTTAGAGCAAAGGGGCAGTGGTCCGACTGGACGTGTTGAAAACTACAATCCCTAAAACCCGAGATTCGACAACAACTGACAGAGGCATGTCCCAGTATACATACACATATGTAGATAGTAGTAAACATCTAACTAAGTAAATACATGTCGTACATTCGTATACCCCCCCCAAGGACCCACATTTCCAACTCATCTTCAACTCACTACACACACATGTACACGGCCCCAAACCCTAAACCCTAAACCCTAAACCCTAAAGCCTAAACCCTAAACCCTAAACCCTAAACTTGTATGTGGCATCCAACTGTATCTCGGTTGTTGGCTCCGGGATCCCGGCCGTTTCAGTTGAAACGGCAAGGATCCAAGATCCAAGATTTTGCAGGATTTTAGGGTTTAGGGTTTAGGGTTTAGGGTTTAGGGTTTCCTTGCCGAGACATCTTGGAATCCCGACTCTTGGATCCCGGCCGTTTCCATTGAAGCGTTTTAAATTCGTTTCCATCTCAAGCGGCCGGGACCCAAGATTCACCTTAAGCGTGCCTGTGACATCTTGGATCTTGGACCCCGGCCGTTTCAAGTGGGAAACGTTTATTCGTTCCAACTCAATTTTTTGTAAATCAAATCCAGGAGCAATTATGGGGGCTTAATATGGCTTCCTTACCTCCTTTATAGGGTTCAAGTATGGGCCCTTGGGTTGTGTAGGGTATATGAGGGGTGTATAAGGGGTCCCCTTTTGAGGGCCCATTTCAGCTGGGCCATGCAGCTTTGTGCATGAAGAGCTTGGTGTAGGGTTTGTAACACGCCGCCACGGTGTAGGGTTTAGGGTTTAGGGTTTAGGGTTTAGGGTTTTAAGGCAACTTTCATAGATTGCCCTTCTGCTATGGCCCACATGGAAGTCGGAGATTTAGTCCGAAATCTTGGATCTTGAATCCGGGCCGATAGGATTAAATCGGCCTATCATTCTCTCTTATGCGCACTCGCTGCTTTTCACATGTCAGCAGCCGCATGCATTGCGTTCTGTATGGTTTACAACGCGCCGCTATTCCTGGAGCTTCTCAAGGAATCATTCTGTAAGGGCACCGAAACCTTGAAGCCTGAACCTAAACCCTTAACCCTAAACAGTGTATAGAACTGACATCAGCCGGCCTCGTCAAGAGTCTCCTCGGGGTGGTGGGGATGCCCCAGCATCTGTGGTGAGTCGACCATGGCGTTTAAGGTTTAGGGTTTAGGGTTTAGGGTTGGGGTGTCTGAAGTTGTGTTCGGCTTAGGGTGGGTGATAGGGCTTAGAGTGGCTTACTAGGAATAGCTGAGATTTTGGATGGGTTGTAGGGCTTAGGGTTTGCGTAGGGACGAGGGCTGGAAAGGGGTTTATATTCGAGTTTTGGGGTGGGCATGTCTAGTAAGAATGGGTAGCATGGCCTGCCTTTTTTGGCATAGGTAGGTTGAGAATTTAGGGTTTAGGGTTTAGGGTTCAGAACTTAGGGCTTAGGGTTTTTCAGGTTTAGTCCCACGCGGATGGTGGTGTGGTATGGAGGATGGCGGGGCCAAAGCACCGCCACAGGGACGAGATGACCTCGCAGACTCTAAAACTGAAGCCAGACAGCGGCGGGCGCTTCTTCTTTGAACGTCGAAACCCCTCACGACTTGGTGCCCCAAGACCCAAAGCCCTAAACCCTAAACCCTAAAGCCTACGTCCCTCTGAAGGCTAACTGGTGCAAACTCCACAAGCAACACCTTTATCGTACCGAACCCTGCAGGCTGAGCCCTGCCACATTCGTGCTCAGTGAACCCTAAACCCTAAACCCCAAAGCCGAAACCCTAAACTCTAAACCCTTCCGAGGAAGAGAAAATGAGCCCAACCGGTTGGCCAAGACGCCGCATGCAGCGTGATGAGCTCCTTCCAGGGGCCTGCACTTTGTCAAAGGGTTAGCTAAGGGTTTCAGGTTTAGGGTTTAGGGTTTGAGGAGCCTCCACTGCTGTACCTTTCTAGCGTACGTACACTTTGGGGTTTAGGGCTTTGGGTTTGCGGCTTAGAGCTTAGGGTGCATATAAGCAAGACGAAAGAATATATGTCAAAACCCCCTCGGCTTGAACCCCAAGCCCGGAGGTTTAGAGTCTTGGAACCCTAAGCCCTGAACCCCTAAACCCCAAACCCCAAACCCCAAACCCCGAAAGTTGAAGGAGTTTAGGCAACATAGGGGCCTTCATCATGACAATTGGGCCTAGGGTTTCGGGCTACTATGGGGGCCTTAATGGTTAAGATATTTTCTGGGGGGGTCTTAGACCCCAAACCGCCAACCCACAAACACCCTAAACCCTAAACCCCAAGCCCTCAAACCCAGAACTAAGATCCCCAAGCACGAAAGCAGCCCGAGGTACCCAGTGCCGTGAGGATCGCGGCTTTCCTGAGGGGCAGTCGCTGAAGTATCATCTTAGCTCCATTTTCTTGTGTTGAGTTTTGGGTTCTAGGTTTAGGAATTGTTCCAGGATAGCAGATTCGGAATTTAAGTTGAGTTCAGGTGGAGGTGTGGAGGTACCTCACCGTGCCGAGCACCAGCAATACCAATACACGTCGCAACACGCCGTATTCAGGCAACTCCGTGCCCCGTCGATGTTCGACACTCATGTCTTTGCCCAGACCCAAAACCGAAGGTGGCCTGCAGACCCTCACGTAAGGGTGCGAAAGCCTGAGCCCAACCTGAATTCGACGCCCAACCTTACATCCACCCCAAAAGCCTCAAGCCTCAAAGGATAAACCATACACCCTAAACCCTAAACATTAAACCCTCAACCCTCAACCCTCAACCCTCAACCCTCAACCCTCAACCCTAAACCCTAAACCCTAAACCCAACCCACAGGAGACCTGAAAGCCAGGAGCCTGCCTCACTAGACTCATCCCAGAAAACCCATGGGCATGACTGAGGAGCTTGGGCGACCACAGGCATATAGCCATGGGTTCAGAAACAGGGCCTTTCGGGTTTAAAGTTGAGGGTTTAGGATTTAGGGTTTGGGGTTTAGGGTTTCGGGTTTATGACATTCAGGTTTACGTGACCGACAACTGTTGACGCGGATGGCACTCGCCTGAGAGAGAAAGTGACGATGATGCAGTAGGGGGCGTTCCTACTTCAGTGGTACCCATTTTGGGGGCTCCTGTACTAAGGATGAATATTGGAGGTTCCTAAACCCTACTAACCTTCAGCCCTTAACCGCAAACCCCAAACCCTATACCAGAGTCATGCTTGTTTTGACTTTTGCGGCTAAACCCTAAACCCTAAGCCCTAAACCCTAAACCCTAAACCCTAACCCTAAACCCTAAACCCTAAACCCTAAACCCGGGGGGGGGGGGGGGGGGGGGGGGGGGGGTAAATTGGGGAAGCCCTTATTGAGTTTCGAAGAAAAAAACCGACCCAAGAGGGCCATTTCTCGGGGCTTGGCTTCCCTGTTAACCGGGTTTAGGGTTTAGGGTTTAGGGTTTGGGGTTTAGGGTTTAGGGTTTAGGGTTAGGGGTTTAAGGTTTAGGGCGTCGGGATTTAGGGAATAAGGCTTAGGGGTTTTAGGGTTTAGGGCTTGGGGCTTTCGGGTTTAGGGCTTGGGGTTTAGGCTTTAGGGCTTAGGGGTTCAGTTGAGGCTTTTGGGGCTGAGGGCCAAGGGTTTTCAGGCTTTTGGGCTGAAAAGTCTTCCAGTGCATCCAAGGCGTCACAATCTCCTCTGAGATCTCGCTGGATGTGGTGAGGAGAAAATGCTTCCTGCCATTAACAAGGCGAAAGCCCTAAGCCCTGGAAACCCGGAGCCCTGGAAACCCAAAACTAAAAAGCCCTAAACCCGTACACCCTAAACCCCCTAAAAACCCTGAAGCATGTTCTAGGAGGGGCTTCAAGGGCGCTAGGGCTTTCAGCTTAGCAGCCGGAGTTTCTCATGTTTTTGAGGGCTTGCGGGGTTGGCGGGTTTGGGGTTTAGGGTTTGGGGGGGTGAAGGTTTAGCGTTTAAGGCTCAGGGTTCAACCCCTAAACCGCACAACCTAAACCCCTAAACCCCCCCAAGCCCTATGAAAATCCTGACCTGTTCGAACATTCCCAAGTGCCCTCGACCCATAGAGAAACTCTGCAAAGTGCGCCGTTGGGAGTTCTAGAGTTTGGGGTGTAGGGCTTAGGGAGTACTGGAGGTCTAGGGAGATCGTTTTCAGTCTTCAGTACAGGGGCATGGGACCTGAGCCAAATGGCGGAGGTTGCTTTAAACACAGGGAAGAGATGTTCAGTGTACTACCTGGGTGTGCTGCCGGCTTTCGGGTGTCATGCCCTCGTATTGTCGCGGGGATTCTTCCTCTAAGTTGCAAGGGTTGTGGCGAGGCTAAATGTGGGGATTGGGTGTTGGGAGGTTGGGTTTCTAGGGAACACGGCCAACCATCTGAATTATCTCTGCTCGTTCCTCTTCGCGTCCCTGCTGCATTGTGGCTCCACCACAATTGGGCGGTTGCTCAGGAGCTTACTTTCTTCTCCTAGAATATGGGGTAGGCTCTAGGAACCCAGGCTGTGGTGATGAGATTTTGTTTCTTTAACAAAAGGACCTTAAACACCTACACCCTGAAACAAAAAACCGAAACCCGAAACCCTAAACTCCTAAACCCTAAACCCCTTAACCCCCCCCCCCCCTGGACCCTTCACCCTCACAAGCCGAAGAAACCCTAGACGCGAAACCCTAAACCCTGGACCCTAAACCCCAAACCCCAAACCCCAAACCCCAAACCCCAAACCCCAAACCCTAAACCCTAAACCCTAAACCCTAAACCCTAAACCCTGACATCCCCAAAGCCCCAAACTGCTCCTGGCCGGGCCCAGCAGCGGCGGGTCCTGGAGTTCGCCTTGGCAAGGCTTGGGAATTCATGTGATTTAGGGTTTAGGGTTTAGGGTTTAGGGTTTAGGGTTTAGGGTTTAGGGTTTAGGGTTTAGGGTTTAGGGCAAAGGGTGTTTGACCAGCCGAGACCCGAGGAAGTCATCCATGCCAAGCAAGCACCAGCTTTGTTCCCTCATGTTCCGTAGACACCCTAAACCCTGTGAATTCAGAGCTTTGACCAACCGCAGTTCGGGCGCAGTAGAAGAGATAGAGGGCTTGAGGCTCCCGAAGCGACCAAGGTGAAGATTGAACCATAAGGTTTCCGGGCATTTCGCAGCAAGCCGGTCTTGATCACAGAGATCGCTAGATGAACCAATAACCCCGTTTAGAGCTCGGGTGCTGCGTGGGGTTGCCAATTCCGTCCACTCTTTGCTGTCGCTGAGTCATGTTCAGTATATGGTTTAAGGGTTTAGGGTGACAACCCAAGCTGGATGGCCCCCCAGAATCGTAGGCACTAAAGTCACTAAAGACGACCTTGATAGCTGATAGCCCAACCCCGACTTTCGGAAAACTTAGGGCTCGCAAGTCCTGTGCCCGCCGAGGCAACGGCCGAAGGCCCAAAACAAGTCCAAGGCGTCGTGAATTTCCTTCCGATGGAACACCGTGTCTGACCCCCTGAGCCCTAAACCCTGAACCCTAAACCCCTTTTTGCATCCATCTAACACCCTCTTGCAAGGCTTGTCTCCGGTGAGGTTTGAAAGCGCCGCCGTGCCTAAGGAGCATGACACCCCCCGACCCCTTATCCACGTTGCCAGCCCGTCATAGTACACCTGGAAGAAACCTATGTGCTGGTAAGCCAGGGGGGAGGGGGGCAGGGGGTGGGGGCTGCACCCAAGTTCGCCCTAGCCGCACGAGAAAGCTCTCGGGATACTAGGTTGATCTGAAGAACGGAATTTAAGGCTCCCAAACAGTTATCATGCAGGAGACGGCAATCCCTGAGTCTATACCCACCCCCCAGCAACAAACAGAAGCCTCAAGTTTACAATGTTCTCGCGTCCCGACCTCCTTGAACCGAATTTACATCGTCAGAGCACGAACCCCGCAACACCAACGAGACTTAGATTTCAGCCCATATAGGATGGCCCGTAAAACCCTCTGAAAGTTTCAGTCTGAAAGATACTCTTAAATAGGATCCTCTTCAACCCAATAACGGAAAATATGCAATGTCCCTGGCCCAAGCGTCTACCGAGCCATGGGAGTTTGGGGCTACGGGGCTTTTGGCTCAAGATAGCCTGGGGCAACTCCCTTGTCCCGAGCCTCCAGCACCCAACCCGACGTCCTACCAGTATCGAAAACGCTCCTGATAGAATATTTTTCAGGACCACAGGGGAATCCGACCCCTGCATTACTAGTAGGGTCCCCACCCAAAGGGATACATACTAGAATCTCGGACAGAACATACTCCAAAAATCACAAAGCAGCGAATCATTGGGTCTGTGGGGCTATGTGAATCCACAGATCACTTTGCACGGTTATCGGCAGCTGTGCTGCCATAGTCGTGCACCAAGAAAACACATTTAGTTGACCAGCGCATGCTGGGATCACCAATGTGCATTGTCGTTTTTCAGGACACAATGCCGCTGATGACCGATTTGTTTGCGTCTGTGTGCTTGTGTCACGTCCTAAACCCCCTTCAGGCAAAATCTACTGGCCCTAAACCCTAGAACTCCACCCTAAACCGCAAACCCTAAACCCTAAACCCTGAACCCTAGAGACCCTAAACCCTAAACCCTAAACCCTAGACCCTAAACCCTAAACCCTAAACCCTAAACCCGAGAAACCTAAGCCCTCACCTCCTACGGCGCGCGGCGCCTCCATGCCTCGATCATAAGCACTCCGCGCCCAGCGTGGCGGCGGGAGGCCTCGGGTGTTTTTAGGGTTAGGGTTTAGGGTTTAGGGTTTAGGGTTTGGGGTTTAGGGTTTAGGGTTTAGGGTTTAGGGTTTAGGGTCTAGGGTTGGTTTTTCTCGTTGCGTGTGTTTTGTTGTTTTCATAACTTTATCGTTGCATGGTTGCCCAAAAGTGTTTTAAAGTCAGCGAATTTGGGCGAGCTTATACCAATCATGTCCAAAGAGTTGTTCCCGCCTAGCAGTCTACTCCTGACTTAGCCCAGGGTGTCCCTGGAGTGCGAGTGCCCCAACCCCGTCTGTCCCTGGAGTGCCCAACCCCAGAGTATCTCTACCTAGAGAGGGTGGGGATATTCGAAGTAAAAAAAGATTTAAACGAGCTCATTTAGTTTGGTCGACTTCAATTTAGGGTTTCGGGTTTTCGGGACTGTGGCAAGGCACCCGAAAATTTAGAGGCATTTTTTCGTGGCCCTTTTCAGCGCCTTCGGGGCCGGCTTTGAGGCCCCAAAAGGAGAGGTTTAGGGTTTAGGGTTTAGGGTTTAGGGTTTAGGGTTTAGGGTTTAGGGTTTAGGGTTTAGGGTTTAGGGTTTAGGGTTTAGGGTTTAGGGTTTGGGGTGTAGGGTTCAGAGTTTGGGGCGATCTAGTGTAGGACGCGCGAAACCACACCCGCCGCAAACCTTCAATTTCGCTGAAAAGCCAGCGATCAGCAAAACCATGGGTAGGGAACCCAACAAGGGTATGCTTCTACTTCTCTCAACCCAAGCCCTAAACCCTGAATCCTACACCGCCTCTTAACCCTAGACCCTAAAACCCTAAACCCCTAAACGCTAAACCCTCAACCGTAAACCGTAAACCCTAAACCCTAAACCCTAAACCGAACCCCACGTACCCGGCCTGGCACGGTTGGCACCTCGACGGAGGGCGGCGTGGATGTCGCCAGCAGTGCGGAGAGGTCAGCGGCCTCCTGCCGTTCTGTGAATTCAGGCTTTGTGTGCAGGGTTCAGGGTTGGGGTTTAGGGTTTAGGGTTTAGGGTTTAGGGTTTAGGGTTTAGGGTTTAGGGTTTAGGGTTTAGGGTTTAGGGTTTAGGGTTTAGGGTTTAGGGTTTAAGGTTTAGGGTTTAGGGTTTAGGGTTTAGGGTTTAGGTTTGGGGCTTCGGGTTAGGGTTTAGGGTTTAGGGTTTAGGGTTTAGGGTTTAGGGTTTAGGGTTTCGGGTTTCGGGTTTCGGGTTTCGGGTTTCGGATTTCGGGATAGGGTTTCTGGACTCAAGAGTAAACCAGGAGTGAAAAGGGTACAGTTTTGGGCTAAAAGGGGCTTAGAGGGAACCTAAACCCTAAACAGGAAATAAAGGCCTACTCTGAGTCCTAGTTAAGAAACCCAAAAGGATTTGTTTTTTTCAGCTCCTTGTGGAACACACGTAAAAGTAGGTTTGTTGGCAAAGGTAAACGGTTGTGCGTAAAACCTAAATCCCGAAAACCCCAGCACGGCACGGAACTTCCACCCGTCCCTGACTCTCCAACTTTGGTGTTCGGGGTTTGGCTACGTCTACGGCTGCAAGGGCTGGTGGTACCCTCAACCCTCAACCCCGAACCCCTGCAATAGAACTGGGTCGCTTAGAGCCCTGCTTTGCTGGATCTAGGGTTCATGCAGGGTTTAGGGCACAACCTATAGGTGAATTCGTGTGCCGCACGTGTCCTGGGTGAGGTGGTGGATGGAACGCGGCAGCTTCGCAAGCGTCTGCAGCGAGCTCTCTACGCGAACGCCTAAACCCTACACCCCAAACCCTGAACCCTGAACAATCCTAAACTCTAAGCCCCAAACCCCAAACCCTACAAACCCTCAACCCTCAACCCTAAACCCTAAACCCTAAACCCTAAACCCTAAACCCTTCCCCACAAAAGGAAAAGCAGCTTGGCCAGTCCCATGCAAAGCAGCCCCGATGAGCCACCCAACCCCGAACGCCTGATGGCAGCCACGCTACGAACATGGAAACAAAACTCCGGAGTCGTAAGTGGGTTTAGGGTTTAGGGTTTAGGGTTCAGGGTTGCTTTAGGGTTTAGGGCTTAGGGTTTAGGGTTTAGGATAAGTCTGTCCATGGTTTGGGTTTTAGGCTTGGGGTTTGGGTGCGAGTTTTTGCCCTAAACCTTATGCCCTAAACACTAAGCTCTAAACTTCTAAACCCTACTTAACCCTAAACCCTAAACCCTAAACCCTAAACCCCCCCCCCCCCCCCCCCCCTAAACGCTTGCCTCCATGTTTGTCCGGGCCAACGTCAAGGCATCTACGCTCCTGAGAGACGCTCTGGGCACACATTAGCCTTGAAGGCTTAGGGTTTAGGGCTTCCAGGGGCTTTGGGTTTAGGGTCTAGGGCTTAGTGAGTTCAGGGCTTAAAGGCTTGTATTCGGGTTTAGGACTTAGTATGAGCACTGATGTCATCAATCGTAATCATAGGGTAGTTGCATGGTCCGTTCATATGGCCCGTTGGAAGGGCACCCCTCACATACCCCTTATATACCTTGCAGAACCCAAGGGCGCGTACATCAGAAACCTTTAGCGAGGCAAAGGGGCCATATTAAGGGACCATGAAACTACTCTTAACATCAACGACAAAGGCTGAATATTAGGGCCAAGTCTGTCTAAGACTTCAAAAAGTAGACCCCAAACCCTAAACCCTAAGCCCTAAGCCCAAACCCCCAACCCTAAACCCTGAGCCCAAACCCTAAACCCTAAACCTAAACCCTGAACCCTGAACCCTGAACCCTAAACCCTTAAACCCTTACACCCTTAAACCCTTAAACCCTTAAACCCTTAAACCCTTAAACCCTTAAACCCTAAACCCTAAACCCTAAACAAGACAAGAAGTTCTTGGCCGAGGCTCCTGGCCATGCCATGTGCCGTCGCGAAGGTTTGGGCGGAGCCTGGCGAGAACTTGTGGGGTTTAGGGTTTAGGGCTAGGGTTTAGGGCTTAGGGCTTGGGGTTTAGGGTTTCGGGCCCCTAAGCCCCAAACACCCGAAACTCCGAATTAAACCATAAAATCCTGAAGCCCTTGGCCCTAAATCTACAACCCTCGACTAAGCCCTAAGAAGCAAGGCACCAGCTTCACCCAAACGTCCTGCACCCCTACACCCCTAACCCCACTAAACACCTAAAACCCTGCCCTAACCCTAAACCCTAAACCCTAAACCCTAAACCCTAAACCCTAAACCCCAAGGCCCTGGCCTCCCCCAAACCCCTAAGCTCCTAGACTGGACTGGGTTTGGGGGCCTGTATACAACATGTTTTCTACGCGTTTATGGTTTAGGGTTTAAAAGGTTCAGCTTAGGGTTCAGGATTTTCGGTTTAGGGTTTAGGGCTTAGGGTTCAGGATTTTCGGTTTAGGGTTTAGGGTTTTGGGGTCTAGGGACGGCCGATAGGCGCGCAACAAAAGCTCTTTCCATATCAGCCGCAGCAAACCCCCCCAAAAAACCTGAACCTTAAGGTCTGAGGTTTTAGGGCTCTAGCGCTTCAGGGCTTTAGGAAATTCGGTTTCAGGGGCCCTGGAACGCAAACCCTATATAAGGTCCGAGGCTTTAGGGTTTTAGGGTTTAGGGTTTTAGGTTTAGGGGTTTAGGGGTTTAGGGTTTTAGGGTTTAGGGTTTAGGGTTTAGGGCTTTAGGCTTTCGGGCTCTTTGGCTGCGCGACCCCGAACTGTAAACCCGAGACGCGGGGCCTGACACCCAGCCGCCAAAGTCTTTGGGCGGGAAAGAGTCGCACCACAGGGCAGAGGCCTGGCAGGGTTCAGGGTTGAGGGTTGAGGGTTGAGGGTTGAGGGTTCAGGGTTAAGGGTTTAGGGTTAAGGGTTTAGGGTTTAGGTTTAGGGTTTAGGGTTGAGGGTTGAGGGTTAAGGGTCTGGGTTTAGGGTTTAGGGGGAGGGGAGGGGTTTAGGACTTTGTTTTATGGTGAGGGATTAAGGGTTTTGGGAGTTTGCGGGGTGCCTGGGTGTGTGTTTAGGGCCTCAGGACGAGGACGAGGATGAGGACGAGGAGGAGGACGAGGAGGAGGAGGAGGAGGAGGAGGAGGAGGAGGAGGAGGAGGAGCAAACTGCAAACACCCTAAACACCCTAAACCCCTAAACCCCTAAACCCGTAAACCCGTAAACCCCTAAACCCCTACACCCCTAAACCCCTAAACCCCGAAACCCCCTAAACCCCCAAACCCCTAATCCCCTAAACCCCCTAAACCCCCAAACCCCCAAACCCCTAAACCCCTAAACCCCCAATCCCCTAAGCCCCTAAACCCCTAAACCCTAGTAAACCCTAAACCGTAGTACTGTCAACCCTCAACCCTAAACCCTAAACCCTGATAAACCCTAAACCCTAACCCTATAAACCCTAAACCCTAAACCCTAAACCCTAAACTCTATAAACCCTTAACCCTAAATAGATATTGAAGGACCTGGACGCCGCAGGCCCGCAGCGTGTGGGTCGGGGGAAGCGCCGACCACGAGCCAGGCTGGCAGGGGAGGCTCTGGGGGTTTCTAGGGTTTAGGGTTTAGGGTTTTCTAGGGCTCCAGTGGGGTTTAAGGGTTTAGGGTTTAGGGGGTTTAGGGGTTTAGGGGGTTTAGGGGTTCAGGGTTTAGGGGGGTTTAGGGGGTTTAGGGGGTTCAGGGGTTTGGGGGTTTAGGGTGTCTTGTTCTAGGTTGCCCAGTAACCAGTAACCTAGGATGAAAAAGGGTGCCCTTTTTTGCTTAAAGGGGTTTATAAGGGAACCTGAACCTACCAAAAAGGGAATAAGGGTACTACTGGGCATCCTAGTGTTGTAGGGCTTCAGATTTTAGGGTTTAGGGTCTACTTGGCAGTTCATGGGATTCGAATATACTCCTCTAGACAGGTGCTACATAGAAGACTTTAGCTACACTCACTCTGGTGTGGGGGGTTCAAGTTCTCGCGCTGTTGCAAGGTGCCTCAACGACCTGGATCAGCTCCCGCGGCAGCCCTTCCTTGCAACTGGGGTTTAGGGTGTAGGGCTTAAGGGTTTAGGGTTTAGCGTGTAGGGCATAGCGTCACACGCCACTGACAGGGTCAGCTACGCCGTGCGGTTCAATTCTTTTGGGGCTGGAGAAGGCTCCCCGACATCACAACTGCGGGATTAAGGGGATCTAGACGCTCTTCATCAGGTTCCTCCTAACGAGAACAGAATGGAACACAGAAGGATAAGCAGGGTTTTAGGGTGTTTTGGGTTTAGGATTTCTCGCTTAATTTGGGTCTAGGGTCTCCTATGAGAACCAGGAATGATGTGTTTTCTGTATAGCTCCGACACACCTACCCGGCGTGAGAAATAATGACTCTATGTATATGTCGGGCGTTCTCAACATTGTACCCACATTGCGCACCTACCGCGGCCCCTAAACCCTAAACAACCCTAAACCCTAAACCCTAAACCCTGGACCCTAAACCCTAAACCCTAAACCCTAAACCCTAAACCCTAAACCCTAAACCCTAAACCCTAAACCCTACATGAATCGGGAACCTTGCCGCTAAACAAACAAACAGAGAAGGGCACTTCTGGGTGTCCTAAACCCTAAACCCTAAACCCTAAACCCTAAACCCTAAACCCTAAACCCTAAACCCTAAACCCTAAACCCTAAACCCAAACGCCTTCAAGTCTACACCGTGAGGCCCTTCACCGTTAACGCGTACTGCTGGGCCGTTCAGAGACTCGGGCTTTCGGGGTGGAGGCCGGGTCCGAGTTCGGGTTTGGGGTTTGGGGTTTAGGGTTTAGGGTCGAGGGATTAGGGTTTGGGGTTTAGGGTTTGGGGTTTAGGGTTTGGGGTTTGGGGTTTAGGGTTTAGGGTTTGGGGTTTAGGGTCTAGGGATTAGGGTTTTGTTTTGGGTGGAGCTCCCAGGCAGCGCCACACTAAACCTTCCAGCCTCGACCAGGCTAAACCTGAACCTCAAAACTCTAGGGTTTATGGTTTAGGGGTTAGGGTTTAGGGTTCAGGGCTTATACATCCCCAAACTCAAGTGGCGGAGCAAGCTGAGGTGCCGTCCACCATGGATTGCAGCTCTGCGGCCGCTTGAGACTCGGCTGCCACCTAAGCGGTGCCAGGGCAAGAAGCCCTGAACTCTACGTTTAGGGTTTAGGGTTTAGGGTTTAGGGTTTAGGGTTTAGGGTTTAGGGTTTAGGGTTTGGGGTTTAGGGTTTAGGGTTTATAAGGGTTAAGGGTTTAGGGTTTATAAGGGTTAAGGGTTTAGAATTTAGGGCTCCTATACCCCTAAACCCTAAACAGAGCCTGCATCTCCTACCCTAAGCCCATAGACCCCGAAACTGCGAGCTCCACAGAGAGTGCAGGACTTGGGATTGGGGGTTACGGTTCCAGAGGTCCAGGGCTGCAGGGCGCTAAGGGCTCAGGGCTTTAGGGTTTAGGGCTTTGGTTTTAGGGTAGGTTTTATATAGGGGTGAAGGTTGAGGGTTTTGGGTGTTAGGGTATAGTATTCAGGAGGTTTAAGATGGTTTAAGCGTCTGAGGGTTCCTGGGTTTGTAGGGACCGAAAGCCCCCCACCCCCCTCCCCCTCCTCCCCCCTCCTCCCCCCCCCTCCCTCCCCCCCCTGTAGCATGGGTCCCCTCCTACCCCCTCCAGGTTCCCCCCTAATGAAGGCATTTTAGGGAGAATCAAGCATGATTCCTTAGGGGGGTTTGCAGGGAAACCCATGAAGAGCTGGTAGTTGAGGGCAGAGGAGGATCAGGCTTGGGGGCCCATACTCTTGGAGGTTGCTGGGACATTCGAGTGAATGCCGTACGTAGAACCCCACTCATGGACACCCAATGAACCTCAAGCACCCGGAACCCTACACCTTAAACCCGAAATCCTAACCCCTAAACCTTAAATCCCTCACCCTAAACCCTAAACCCTAAACCCTTTAGGCCCTAAACCCTAAACCCTAAACCCTAAACCCTAAACCCTAAATCCCTCAACCCTAAATCCCTCAACCCAAGGAAGCCGCCGTCACCACCGCCCCGCGCAGGAGTGCCATGGCCGCCTCGCTGGCGGCGCAGGGCACGGAGGCCTCGCCCAAGGGTTTAGGGTTTAGGGTTTAGGGTTTTAGGGTTTAGGGTTTAGGGTTTAGGGTTTAGGGTTTAGGGTTTAGGGTAAGGGTTTAGGTTTTAAGGGTTTGGGGTTTTAGGGTTTAAGGGTTTAGGGTTTGGGGTTTAGGGCTTAGGGTTTTAGGGGTTCCCCTGCCTTGGGGACCAAATGAGCCCTAAAATCACAGCAATGAGGGCTTGAACAGGGAAGAGGAACTTGCAGTTGACCCAGCTCAGTTGTAGAGTGCGCAGGGTATTGTGCGACGTGTCATTTTGGGGGAGGTCAGTGGGTTAGCTTCGAGAGTTGAGAAACTGAGCGTCGTAGGCATTCCGGGCGTCCATGCCTGCACCCTTAGGTTTAGGGTTTCGGATTTAGGGTTTCGGGTTTAGTGACTTCAAAACCTTGAGTGCACATGACATTATGTGCTGAACGTGATTGCCAGGCAACCGGTGTGATCGAGGCCGACAGTACACCCTATAAATCCTTAACCCTAAACCGTAAACCCTAAACCCTAAACTGACAAGAGCACAAGTATCGGTCAACGACTGAATCGCGACTTTCCCCCGCAGGGATGACTTTTTGTGTAGAGTAACTCAACCCAAAACCCAAACCATATAAGAGACCCTCAACCCTCAACCCTCAACCCTAAACCCTAACCCCTGTAGACCCCAAACCCTAAACCCTAAAAGGCCCCGCTTCCGTCAGCGCTGCGATCACTGCAGCGCGGCCCGTGCCGTCGCTGCGTACGCCCAGCACCTGTGGTGCTAGCGGGGCTTAGGGTTTAGGGTATAGGGTTTAGGGTTTAGGGTTTAGGGTTTAGGGTTTAGGGTTTAATTCGGGCTTATAGGGTTGAGACTATAGAATCCAGGGCCGGGGTGTGAAGGGATGAAGGCCATGGCCTATCTCGAGGAATCCCGGGAAATGAAGCATAGTTCGTCGAATGCGCTTAGTTGTGCCTTTCCAAGCCGGTAACCAAAATTGTTAGACCAGTTGAGGTTTAGCAGGATTTACGTTCGCAGCGGTAGGGGGCTTGGGTGAAGTCCCTGGTCCAGATGAGCTGGGACGCCTCGGAGGAAGTGTGCAGCTTGCTGTACCTGGCCGAGGAAGGCTGCCAGGGTCTAAAGGGCTTCGGGCACGTAGGTGCCCTACAAACACTGAACCCTAACCCGTCAACCATAAGCCTCAAGCCTCAACCTTTACCAGCCAAGGCATTGAAAGTTTCCTGTGACATCATACTAGAACCCCACTTGGGGCTCGCATAATTCTACGTCAGCCACCGGTGGCTGCGAGTATGTCAGCACCAATGATTGATGGATTATTGCACAGGGTTCTTCGGCAACCTACAAAAGCTAATTCCTACTCAGGTACATGAACCCAAAAACCCGAAACCCGAAACCCTAAGCCCTGAACAAAGAAGCGTGGTCCGCCGACAATGAACACAGGGCCGTCCCTCTGACTGCTCCAGCCGCCTTCCGTGGAGGGGGCGGGTGGGGGAGGGCCCCTTACTGGGGTTTCGGGTTTAGGGCTTGATAGGGCACACTAACCAAAGCCAAAAAGATCTAAACCCTAAACCCTGAACCTAAACCCTAACCCTAAACACTGAACCCTAAACCCTAAACCCTGAACCCTAAACCCTAAACCCTAAACCCTAAACCCTGAACCCTAAACCCTGAACCCTAAACCCTAAACCCTAAACCCTGAAACCCAAACCCTGAACCCCAAACCCTAAACCCTAAACCCTAAACCCTAAACCCTAAACCCTTCGCGCTGCGGGACGCGGCGGTCACGGCTGCCGTCGCCCCTGAAACCAAGACGCCAGGCTTGAGAATAACCCATCCCGTCAAGGGTTTAGGGTTTAGGGTTTAGGGTTTAGGGTTTAGGGTTTAATGTTGACTTCGCATTAATAACCCCCCCCCCTTCATTGATCAATCTCTCCGGCCAGGGCCTCCTCAATAATATTCGCCTAAATCCTGGTAGGACGTAGTATTAGTTTTAGTATTAGGTAGTTGTTGTTGTGTGTTGTTGTGTGTTGTTGTGTGTTGTTGTGTGTTGTTGTGTGTTGTTGTGTGTTGTTGTGTGTTGTTGTGTGTTGTTGTGTGTTGTTGTGTGTTGTTGTGTGTTGTTGTGTGTTGTTGTGTGTTGTTGTGTGTTGTTGTGTGTTGTTGTGTGCTGTTGTGTGGTGTTGTGTTGTTGTGTGTTGTTGTGTGTTGTTGTGTGTTGTTGTGTGTTGTTGTGTGTTGTTGTGTGTTGTTGTGCGTTGTTGTGTGTTGTTGTGTGTTGTTGTGTTGCTGTGCGTTGTGTTGTGTTGTGTGTTGTTTTGTTGCTGTGCGTTGTGTTGTGTGTTGTGTTGTGTGTTGTTGTGTTGTGTGTTGTGTGTTGTTGTGTTGTGTGTTGTGTGT
>CAJNDS010000969.1:0-47244 GCA_905221605.1 Symbiodinium natans
TGGCATGGTTGGCATGAGTGGCATGGTTGGCATGAGTGGCATGGTTGAGCATGTGTGTGTTGGTGAGCTTGATCAGGAGAAAGCACCGGCCCCAGACGGTGACCAGGCGTGGTTGCTGCATGGTGATCAGGAGTTGCTTCACCAGGAGTTGTGGGGAAAGGTTCACCGTGAGCATGTGTTGCGAAGTCATGTTCCTTTTAATTCCAGCTGTGAGCATTGCGTGCGTGGTAGAGGTCTTGAACCAGCTAGGAAAATCGAGAGGGATTCCGGAGAGGGAGCCCAAAAGGAGGTTCAGATCGACAAGTTCTTCTACAAGGGGATTTGGTTCCTGGTGTTGGTGCTTGTTGGTTGCTTTGCCATCGGAACAGTGATGTACCGTGAAGTTTCAGGACCGCGTGGAGCAGCAGCGCGTGAGGTGATGCTTGGAGAGATGTCGGCGTGGGGACGTAGTGTTGGCTTGGTTGGTGTTGAAGCGCGTGACTTGTCGGTTTGCGTGAAGTCGGATCTTGAGGGGGTAGTGAAGAGCCTTGCTCAGGGTTTTGCTGATACCATGACCGTGGGTGCGGTTGAGGTGTCTGATGTTCCGGTTGGTCGGCACGCCCCGGTCGCAGAGAGGGCCATCCGAACACTGAAGGAAAACGCGAACACGTTGTGCGCCGGATTGGAGCAAGTTGGCCTAGAGCCATGCGGCAGAGGAGTCAGCTTCCTTCTCTCTCACTGTGCTCAGGCACACAACCGCTACCAAATCCAGCCTGGATCGGCAATGACTCCTGAACAACGTAGTTTAAGAACTATGAGGCAGCCTCGGGCGATATACGTCTGGGGAGCGTCAATCTTGGCCACACCTCCGCCGAGTCTACGACAATTCATCACGGGCAGATATGGACAGGCTGCCTACTTAGGCCCTGAAGTCGCGGGTGGCAGTCATCTGGTGCAGTTCCGACTGAAGGATGGTTCGTTGAAGATTGCCCGGTCAGCCCGAATCAGGATGTTGGTGCCCATGACCTTTGAGTTGTCAGCCTTGCGTGGTATTTGCCGTATGTTGCCCGAGCGTGCTGGTGACGTTGTGCGTGGCTTGCCAGCGGTTGATCAAGGGAACATGCGGGATCTTCCAATCCCAAACACCGAGACTCGCGGACCGCCAGCGTCGTGGGTCGAGGAAAATGGCAGGACCCCGAGGTGTCGAGCGTGTCGATTGAGGGGTGTTCCGGCGGACAAGGCGTGGCACACTCAGAAGTGTCGTGACAGATACGCTGCGTACGTGAAGAGCTCTTTTGATCCGAATCAGTTTGTGCTTGATGATGCCCAGCATGAGTTGGAGATCGAAGGAGTTGAGCTTGATCTTGGTTCGCGTGCTTTTGGTGAGCTTGACGTCGGTTTGGAGTTGCCTGATGATGTGCAGGATTATGAACCGACTGAAGATGAGGGAGAGCGAGGTCTCGGTGATTCCTTCCTGCCTGAAGGGGTGCTTGAGGGTGAACTTCGCCCCGGAGAGTTCCTGACTTCAGCCATGGATCCAGAGCCAACGATCTTGTTCCGTGAGTCGTTGGGTTTCGCCGCTGTTGCAAATCCCAGTACCGGAGGACGGACAGTGAAGCTTGGTGGTGAGACTCTTGTGGTTGAAATGCCCTCGTCTTCCAAGGATGATGTCACCGGACATGCATTGGACCTTGGTCTGACATACGAAGGCATGTTGCGTGAGTTGAGTGCGCTTGAGTCCCTTGCAGTTGGTGATGTGATTTGGCATGTGGATCCGAAGCAGAAAGTGATATCCACAAGATGGGTGTCAAATGCAAAGCTGGAGCGGGTTGACGGCAAAGAAAGACCACTGGTCCGTTGTCGGGTTGTTGCGCGTGATTTCGCCCAGGGAGCAACGGCTGCTCAGCTTGGCATTTCTGCGGCGACCAGCTCAGCCGAGGCATTGAGGACCTTCCTCTTTTATGCCGGCTCGAAGAGGCAGAACGTCGTAGGCCTCGACGTCAGTACGGCGTTCTTGTTCGCAGAGTTAGAAGAAGAAGACGGCACGGTGGTAGTGCGGCTTCCTGCTGGAGTTACCGGTCCCAATGGACGCCCTGGGTTCATGCGACTTCGCAAGGCTCTTTATGGGTTGAGAGCCGCGGCCCAGACCTGGGCTCGTCATCTCGCAAAGCTCCTCAAGCGCCTCTGCGACCTCACTCCATGCGAGACAGAGCCATGCCTCTTCTCCGGTGTGGTTCTCGGTGGACAGAGGGTGGCAGTGTTGTGCTACGTAGACGATCTCCTCATCAGCGGCGACAGCGACGAGGCCATCTACTACGTGGTGGAGAAGCTTAAGAGCGCGGTAAAGATCAAGGTGACCGCTGACTTGGATCGTGATCAGCAAATCACGTTTCTTGGTCGTCAAATCACCAGGAAGAAGGGCGAGGACTCTTTGGTGATTGGCATGGCAGGCGAGTACTACCAGGAGATCTATGAGGGTTTTGGACTTGGGAAAAGTCCGAAGTCGTGCCCGACGCCGCCGAATCTTCGAGAACTTTATGACAGAGAAGAAGAAGTCTTGGAGCGGGAGTTGAGCTCGGAAGCTGCTGCTCGATATCGCTCTACGCTGGGACGCCTTTCATGGTTGGCCATGACGCGCGTGGATCTAGCATATTATGTTTCCATGCTAGCTCGAGGCCAGGCCAGTCCACGTGAGAAGCATGAACGTGCGATGCGGATGGTATTACGGTATCTTCGGCATGTTCAGGACTTTCGACAAATCGTCCATCCAGTTGATGAACGGAGCCTTCGGTTGGATTGCTACGTGGATGCGTCATGGGGCAGTGAGAGGAGCGTTGATCGCAAGAGTGTGAGCGGTGGTTGCATCATGCTTGGTGGTTTCTGCTTGAAAGCGTGGTCACGGCTTCAACAAGCTGTCGCTCTCAGCTCAGCAGAGTCGGAGTTGTACGGATTGGTTGAGGGAGCAAAGGAATCACTTTCAATCCGAAGGGCAATTTCCCACGTGTTTGGATGGGATGAGTTGTGCGCACCGCACCTCTTTTGCGACTCCGAGGCCGCCATTGCCATCAGCAGGGCTGACGGCTTGAGGCGTGTCAGACATATAGATCTGAGAGCATGCTTTATACAAGATCAGCTCCGACAGCGACTTCTCTTCATCTTCGGAGTGCGAGGAGCCTCCAACGTCGCTGACCTCTTCACAAAATCGTTAGATGCCCGGACTACGTTGAAACACATGTTGAGCCTTGGTTTGTCCGAAGTCACTGTTGCAGCTTGTGTTGGTGAGTTGGCGTGTTTCGTTGGCTTGCTTGGCGCTGCTGTGGCTGGCAAGGATCATGTATCTCTTGCAGATCGGTATCGTTTGATGGAGTTTGCCAAGTGGTTGGTGGTTGAGTTCTGTGCGCCTCCTATGTCGAGCATGTTGGCTGCGTCGCGAGCGTGCTCCTGGGTTGGTGTGTTGACTGTCAGTGAGGCAGATGACGGCGGAGATCCGGCCACTACAGCGCAGCTTCAACAGATCTGCACTCTCCACATCCGCAGGGGGGGTTTCGTCTACTTGTGGGCTAGTACTCCGTGCACCGGTGGTTGTCTGTACCAGCATCTACATGCACGTGATCCAGCCTACAGACGCGGTCGGTTGGCACGGCACTGGTCGCTACACAGGAAGCTGTGGAAGGCTTTTATGTCGCTGTGTGACTACGTCCATGCTTGGTCGATCGAGTGGCCCCGAGCCTGTGCTTACTGGTCATGGAACCAGACTATCCGTTTTCTGCAGTCGCGACCGTACATGTTGCACGATGTGTTGGTTGACGGTTGCTCGCTTGGCATGCGTGGTCGAGATGGCGAGTTGATCTACAAACGTTGGCGTGTCATCACGACGATGGAGTCGGTTGCTCGCGGCTTGTCGGTCTTTCGGTGCCCAGGTGATGGTCATCCACATTCCGCCAACTTCGATCTCAAGAATACCCAACACTACCCGGCGAAGTTGACGAACGCTTTCTTGCACGCGTTAAACGCATGACACCGCGAGATTTGCTCAAAGTTTTTCCCTTTTTTTACTTTGCCTTCGGTACGGTGTATAGAGCATAGGACGTGCCATGGCTGATATGGTTGAGGTTGAAAACGCTGTGAGGCGCACTTGGGTTCGAGAGCTCTGGATGCAATGGGTTCCTCAGTAGCAGGTGGAAGTCAGTTTGATCGCCTTCCTTGCGATGTTTTCCTTGGCGATGCTTGGCAGCTTCCTCGCTGGAATCTTTGTGCAGCAATACCGACAGCGTCACAGCCATATTCTATCTTTGAGTGAGCTTCTTACCTTTCTTCCGGTGGAACAAAGTCGGAGAGCAATTATCACTACGCGGCATGGATACGCCTTTCATGTTCGCAGCGATTGCCCCGCCCTGCGCAGTACCCACCCAGGCAATCTGCAGCGTCGAGTTGCTTGTGAGCTTTGTCTGCAATACTTGCGCGTGGACCAGCCGACACCCACCGTGTCGAGGGGGGGTGTAGAAGTTCGAGAACTGTGCGTCATCCTGTGAGGGTGCGACACGGTGAGTTTTGCAGTTTGCAGTTTTGTGTGCATAGCTTGGAGTCTGCTCAGCTTTTGAAGTTTTCCCAGTAGCCTGAGTACGATTAGCGGTGCAGGAACGTTTTGCCTCGTAGGGAACCACTCTCGTCGAGTTTCGTGACTTGAGGGTAGTTTTGGAGGTCTTTTAAGCCGAGCTGTCAAGTTGGAGAGCTGTGATACGTTTTCCACTTTGGCTCAAGTGACGAGCACTGGTGTGAGTGCTGCAAGCCAAAACAGAAGTGTTGTCCGAGTGTCTGAGCTTGCTTGCTTGGTTTGGACTTGTGTGAGTTGGCTTGGTTGTATCCTTGGTGCCTTGCTTGGCATCTTGGGTTTTTAACGCAACTGAAGAAAGATCCAAGCAACTCAAGGCAGCCTCTTCAAGGTATTGTTTCAAGCTGTTTTTTTAACCATCTTCAAAGATGTTTGAAAGCCACTGGAACGCACCTCTTTTTGCTATTCAGCAAGGTTCCTTTTTTCAGACCAACTGTTGCAACTTTCTGGCAAGCTCAAAAAACATCTGCAGAAATTTCTTGGAATCTCTCTGCAAATCCGAGACACTCCACAGTTCAAAGTCTATCAAAGCAGTTTTAGACACCCGTTTTTGGGTTTTTTTTTGAAAGTAGTGTTGAGACACCTTTGGGCTCCATCTGAACTTAAAATGGTGCAAGAGGTGTTAAGACGCCCCTTGACATCTGCAGAAATTTCTTGGGATCTCTCTGCAAATCCGAGACACTCCACGGTTCAAAGTCCATCAAAGTGGTCTCAAGACACCCGTTTTTTGGGTTTTTTTTTGAAGTAGTGTTGAGACACCTTGGACTCCATCTGGACTTAAAATGGTGCAAGACACCCTTTGGTGTTGAGACGTCCCTTGGTTCAAAAAAGTCAGGCTGTTAAAGTGGTTCTTGAGACTCTTTTGGTTTTAAATTTTTTTTGGAGTCCCTAAGTCTCTGGAGTCGCTGGATCGGTCGTTGCTTCTGTGTCTTTTTTGGTGGTGGTGCTGATTTTCTTCTAACTCTGAGTCTTGGCCAAGGAATCCGGCAAATCTTCCACGCTCCATCGTTTAGAAGCGCTTTGAACAATGGTCGGAAGCGCGTCTTCTCCGTGAAAAGCTCCTCTTGACCTCCCAAGTCCGCGATTTTAAATTGCTTGAAACAAGCGTTTTTGAAAGCCTCTGACAGTGCCGTTTGGACAGAAATCAACTGCAGGACAAGACGAGTTCAACTGTACTGCTGAGACGTCCATGTTGCGCGCGACGCCCAAACCGAACCGTTTTGAAAAGGCAAAGTGTCTTTCCACAATGTGAACAAGTGCGAGCGAAGCGAGCGAAACACCGGAGTACATCTGATTGTGTTTTGTTGTCAGAGCTTGTTTTTTGCTGGTTTTTCACATTTTGATCGTCTCACCTTTTATTGATTGTCAGGTTTTGCTTCTACTGTTTTTTTTTTCAACTGACTTTTTTTGCGAAATAATTTTCACCGAATCTGAGCATCGTGGTCGTGCCAGGAAAGGGGGCCTGGGGGGTGGAAGATTGTGGCTGATCAGTGATGTTTTTGTCATGTTTTGGATCAGCTTGTATAGGTTTGTTTTGCTTCGGAGTGATTGGGAATCCGTGTGATCCCATCCTCGATGGTTTATGCCTCGTTGATTTCCAAGGAAATCATACGAGTGTGTTTTTGCCCAATACGCTATTTAAAGTGAGTGTGCAGTGTGTAGGAACTTCGTTCTGAAGCTGAGTTTAAGCTCACAAGAGAGAATTCGTTTAGTTTGTGCACTTTGTGACTTTTGGCTCAAGGCTCTGACTGTGAAAAAGAGAGAGTTGTCCGCACTTGTGTGAGAGGTCAGGGTTCGTGCTTTCAAGGGAAAAGGTACCAGAGGGACCTTCGGTTTTTCACGTGGTAGCGGAGCTTGTGCCTTGTGGTACGAGCCCGTGTATGGTCTTTGGTTGTCTGTCAGGACTCTGTGAGTGCCTGGAGGCAAGTTTGGGTTTGGAGCCCAGACTGCCAGTGGACCGGAATCTCTTGTACTCGGACCGTGTAAGTGAGTACCGGGAAGCCTATCCTGTGAGGAGGCGGATCCGGACTCATCAGGCTTGGAAGCAGTTGGTTCAGCGGCTGTTGAGGCACTTTGGAGCCCGGGCAAGGTGGTTTGTCTGGAACTGGATTGGTTGTGACCGATCTTGGAGGAATACGGTGCTTGGTAGAGTAGAACTAAGGTTCTTCAGGAGCCTGGACCATCTGGTGTTGGTGAGAGAATTTTCGCCAGAAGACGTTGTGGAGAGACTGCAGGCTGGAGCCTGAGTTCAGGAACTATGTTGAATACATCCCCACGACATACCAGTGGAGCTCATGTGAGGAGTCCAAGAGGTGGACGAGAGCGTGGAAGCTCTGTGCCCATCATGGATGCTGAGACAAGGCGAAGGGTAGACCCTTTTCCGGGTTTGGGAAATCCCAACCCACTGTGGGTGCAAGGTTTGGCACAAGGAAGCCAACCTGTGTATGGCCCAGTGCCCAGAGGTCGAACTCCCGCCAGAAGCCCTCATGGGGTAGCTACTGGAGCACCCCAACAGACAATGGGAGGCCCTTCGTTTCCCCCTGGTTTGCCTCAGCAAGCGGTAGGAAGTCCTTCGTTACCACCAGGACTATCCACTGGACCTCCTCAACCTGTGGTGACACCATCACAAACATCACCCGACGTGCAAGGGTTGACGAGACAAGTGCGAGAATTGGAAAGCATGATGCAGCAACTGGTTGTGCAGCAACAGCAGTTTATGCAAACGATGACTTCGTCCATGGTGCAGCAACAGCAGCAGCATCAGCAGTGGATGATACAGCAGCATCAGCAACAGCAGCCACAGCAACAGCAACAGGTGAATCCCCCCTTACCTCAGGATGGTGTTCCTGAGAACATGCCCAGTTCTTCTTCGGGATGTCAAGGTGCATCGCCAGTGGGTACTCCTGCGAAGGGGACCCAGCTTTTTCGGATGGCGAGCCCAAGTCCCCCACTGAGACCTCCACCTCTGGAGCAAGAAAGGGAAAGGGATGTGTTTGCTCGATCGGACAAATGGTTGCCCAGTTTGCCGACCATTGACTTTTCGTCTTGGAAGGATCGCATCTCTGAAGCTCTTGGATTCTTGACCTGGATGGAGAAGCTGACCAGTTGGGTTGGTTTGGGTTCAGAAGTGTTTCCCAATGAGCTCATGCATGCGGTGAAGACTCAAGAAGAGTCTCGGCTGAAACAGGATCGACTTACTGTGGAGCAACAGAAGAGGTCGACGAGGCTGATGCACATCCTGCGACAGACTTTTGCAAATCATGAGAAGAGTTCTCTGATTTTGCAGACATATGTTGAAAGTGAGAGCACTTATCAACAATCTGGTTTTGTGGCTTTGAGATTGCTGGCGAAGGAGTTTTGCCTGAAGTCGCGAGCTGAATGCCTGTTCTTTCGGTCGCAGCTGGTGAATCAAACCGTGAAAGCACCCAGTATTCCGGAGATCATTCGAAAGATTGAGCATGAGTTGAACAAGTACACCAAGCTGCTCAATAGTCTTGATCCCGATGTGCATGCTGGTGGTTTGCAGATCCAAGAAGCGGATTCGGTTATGGTTTTGCTGCGCAGTTTGCCAGATCGGTGTAGAAGCCATTGCTTGTTGCATGGCGATAGTGAATCGTTTGAAGATCTGAAAAGAGTTGCTCTGAAGTTTGAGGTGCAACAAAGGGTGTGGTCAGAAGCCCCTGGCACGAAGCTTCAACCTTTTCGAGATCCCAATGAGGGAAAGGGCAACGAAGGAAAACCAAAAGGCAAAGGAAAGGAACAGAAAGGCAAGCGCGAATCAAGCAAAGGTGCTGGCAAACGAGCTTCAAGCCAGAACAAGAAGGATGTGGAGTGCTATGTGTGTGGTGGAAAGGGACATTATGCCCGCGATTGCTGGTATAAGGAGGGAGATTCAGGCAAGAAGCCCAATTCCCCCAATGCTAAGGCGAAAGCCAAGGCAAAAGGAGATCCCAAGAAGAAGCCCGAAAAGGGAAAGCCCAAAGGAAAAGGCAAAGGAAAGGGGAAGACAGTTGCTGAAGTCTCCCAAGAGGGTGAGTCGAGTGACTACCAGCTAACTGGAGGTGAATGGAATGAACCTGAGTCAGAGGCCCGAGTGGAATCTGTGTTGCAACCTCTGGAAGGATTGCTCGATGAAGTGAGAAAAGAGTGGATTCCCCGGAGTACTGATGAGATAGGTTGGTCATGGGAAGTTGAGACGAGAGTCCGGATTGCCGAGTTGGAGCATCGGATCTCTACCGATTTATCTCAGATGTTGCCATCTAAGTCAGTTCGGTCTTTGATGAAACCTCCGATGAATCAAGTCAAAAGCATGGAAAAGGATGATGCAAGCAATTGGTGGTTGATTGACTCAGGAGCATCGGTGACTGTGATTGCGAAAAGATACTTGGATGAGTTCCAGATCTTGGATCGGAAGGCGTTGGGACCTAATGAGAGGTACTCAGCAGCCAACGATACCCCGGTGAATGTCTTCGAGCGAGTTCGCATCCGAGCCTTGCTGCCTATGTATGAAGGAAAGCAGTATCTTGGTTTGACATCGGTGTGTGTGACTGGAGTTGTAGCAGATGTGGCTCACAACATCTTGAGCACCGAGCAGATGGTGAATACTGGTTGGGAAGTGAAGTTCACTCGAAGAGAGATTTCGCTGCGACACGAGAAGAAAGGAGTCATGGGATATGGAGTATCCTGGGCTGGATGTCCTTGGATCTACCTGCAAGGTGATGCTGGAAAGCGAAAGAAAGTAACCTTTGGAAGAACTGAGGTTCGACCCATGGATGTGGATGATGGCCAACGACCGATGGAGGTTGATCAGATGCAGTCAGTGCAGTCAATGACCAAGAAAAAGCAAGAAGAAATGGAGCTGCATCGGATGCGAGGCCACATTCCTTTTTCGTCCGAATGTCCTCATTGTCGGATGACAAGAGGAACAACCCAGCATCGTCGGACCAAGGATGCTCAAGACCGACCCGTGGCGTTGCAAGCAGATTTCTGCTTCATCAACCTGGTAACTGGTACTTTTGCGAAAGACCAGCCGACGGCTCCCAACATGAAAGTACTGGTCATGACTGAAATGTCAACCAGAATGATTGGATGTCTGTTGGTAGGGACCAATGCTGACAATACCTCCAGCTGGATTCGTTATTGGATGAATGCTTTCGGACTGGACATTGCAGGGTCTGCTGTACTGTTGAGGACAGACAGCGAGACAGCGGTGAGCGCCCTCATCAAGAGAGCCAATCTGGGGATTAGGATTGTGACCCAAAGAGCACCTCCGCAGGGACATGAAGCGGTTGGTGGTGTGGAAAGGGCAGTGAGAACACTCAAGGAGTTGTTCAGCACGGTGAGGTTGGATCTACGAGCGCAGGGCTTTGACTTGAAAAGAAGTCCTCGAGCGTTTGAGTTTGGTCTGATTTACTGTGCTGCAATGCACAATCACCATGCAGCTGCCTTTGATGGGAAGAAATCACCCCAGGAGTTGGTACTACAGAGATCCCTCCATGAGTGTGGATCGTCGTTGATAGGTGCTACAGTTCTGGCTGAGCTACCGGATTCGATGAAAACCACGGCGCTCTCCCGGTTTGTGGAAGCAGCCTATGTGTACCCTGAAGTTGGTGGCTTGACTCATGTTGTGAGTGCCATGGTGGATGGTTGTCCAAAACACTTTCGAGCAAAGTCCATCAAGCACATCGTTCCGTTGAAGATTGGGTTGGAGCATTGTCAACATTTGCTCAAGGAGCATGATCCATCGGATACATTGGCTCCCCCGATTCTGAAGGAGAAAGAGGATGGTGTGCCCGATCGGATTGAAGGTGAAGCGGACAAGGCCTTTGAGGGCCGAGTGTCTGAGGGACCGACCACCGACATGAGCAAAGTTGGACCTCCAGCTGCATGGGTGAAGGAACATGGTGGCACAGCGAACTGTCCTGCGTGTGGTCCAAAAAGAGGAAAAGCCAACCACAATGCTGAATGCCGAAAACGGTATGATGATTGGTTGAAAGCTCAACGACAACGGTTGGAATCGAAAGAACCAACAGAGGAAACTCCAAAAATGGACCAGAGAAGCTCAAAGGATGCGGGGGTGATGGAGTCTGGAAGTGAGCCTTCACTCCTGAAACGCCCGAAGATCACCTATGAGAGTCGACCAGATCCCAAGTTGGAGGAGAAGCAAAGCGTCCCAACACCTGCGACAGAAGTTGTGGATGTTGACATGGAGGATTTTGAGGATCCAAGTTTGCCTTACCAAGGGATTCCAGATGAGGCAATGGAACCTGGATACTTCGAAGGAGAAACTCCCGCTGAGGATGAAGCGATCCCAATGGAGGAAGAAAAACCTCAAATGGATGTGGATTCAGTTCCAAATGAGTCCAGTCGAGTTCCCCGGCGTTTAGAGAGTTTAACTTCAGATGTGAACTCAGTTCCAGATGAGTCCAATCGAGTTCCCCGGCTGATCAATCGTATTTATTTAGACCCAAGACTCGATGTGCCTCAAGGTCCTATTAAAATGGTAAGCAGTGACGAGAGTCCGAAGTTGGTACATGTGACCAATTCGATTCTGCTCAACAAGAATAGCACTTTCCCGGAGTCCATGAAGGTGTGTGGATCCCAAGTTTGGCTGGCAAGACCCACGAGTGTTCTGTCTGAGATAGATGGATGTCCATTAGATGTGGATAAAACAGTGGAAGGCCGGCGAACTGAGCTGCAGAGTATGACTGCTCACAAAGCAGGGAGAGTGGTTGGAGCAGACGAGGCTCAGAAGTTTGCTCGTCAGCATGGGATAAAGATCATCCCAACCCGATGGGTCATAGGCCCAAAGGTGGTGAATGGCAAGGAAGCTGTGAGAGCTCGGTGTGTGGTGCAAGACATCGCAAAGGGGAGCACAGCATCATCTTTAGGACTGAGTGCTACGACTCCTTCTTTAGAAGCGTTACGGACGCTTTTGGCCATTGCTTCGGTAGATGCTATGGATATCGCAACTTTGGATGTTAGCACTGCATTCTTGCATTCCCCCCTTCCGAAAGGATCGAAGGCGATTATCCAATTGCCCAAGGATGTTTCCGCCTGCAAGGACTATTATGTCCCGGTGTTTATGATTCTGGATCAAGCCATGAATGGTTTGAGAGTTGCCGCCAAAGCTTGGAACTTGAAGCTGGCGACAGTTGTGAAGAAAGTTGGGTTGAAGCAATGCCCAACGGAACCTTCCGTCTTCGAGGGCACTGTGAGAGGGAAAAGATTCCTCATGTTGTGCTATGTGGACGATTTGATTCTGTGTGGCACTAGAGATGCCATTCGGTTGGTGACCGACACCCTGAACGGAGAGTTGAAGATCAAGGAAACGGGTCGAATCACTTCCACTGGTGGAAAGATCACCTTTTTGGGGCGAGAGATTGAGAGACAAGGGAGTCATCTCAGGATGCGAGTGCCCCCGGCATACTTAGATGCCCTGTTCGAGACAGAGTTCTGTAAGGACCTGAAGGTGGTTACTGCTCCTCCGGACATCGTGAAAACGGTCGAGAAGGGCAGAGCAAGTGGTTCGGATCCTGAGTTGAGTGACACTGCAGCTGCGAGGTACAGAGCAGTACTTGGCCGGATTGCATGGTGGGGTCAGTCGAGACCTGACCTGAGTAGGTGGATGTCCATTCTTTCGCAAGGACAGTCCAAGCCAACAGCATGCTTTGAGCAAGCATTGCGACAAGTGATTAGGTTCCTAAAGGGACAATACCATGCATGGCAGTACTTTGGCCCTGATGGGAATGTACCGGACAGTGGGCCGGCGCAGCTGGAAGTGTATGCGGATGCCAGTTGGGCACCCCAAGCGTCGTTAGGACGAAGATCTGTGTCGGGCATAGCCATCTTTTATAGAGGATGCCTGATCAAGGGAATCTCTCGAGTTCAAGGGTGTGTATCGCTGAGTTCTTGTGAAGCCGAGTTGAGAGCCATCTTGACTGCGGTACAGGAGAGTGAGGGACTTGCGACTTTGATCGGTCAGTTGGCCGAGTCAGATGTCACGATCCGATTGCACACTGACAGTTCCTCAGCGAGAGCGGTTTTGCTAAACCGTGGGTTGAGTAGGCGAGTTCGCCACTTAGACATCGCTGTCTGCTATCTTCAGGAGCGGATACAGGAAGCTCAGACCTTGAAGGTCATTTGGTGCCCGACAGCGGGAATGATCGCTGACGTTCTTACAAAGTGCTTGAGTCAAGTGACATTCTGTCAGCACCAGCAAGCTATGGGTATATACCCTGGTGAAGATGTGCAGCAGGTGTGGAGGATCTGTGGAATCCGACCAAGGGTTGGAGTTCAGGCATGCCAGTGTGCCGAGGCAACTGGATGCAGTGTGGAGCAAGTTGGATCGTTGAAAAGTGTGAAAAAGTGTGGCGAAGTTTTTGAAAATTTCCACCTTAGAAGTCCCGAAACCCTTCGTGAAGACTCTTCCCCTGAGGTTCAAGAAATGGATTTATGGTCCAACCGCAAAAGCTTTGGTTCAAGCACCACGGAAGCTAGCCCTAGCCTGGAGCCTGTACCTTTGGTGAAGGACAGGAAAATGGCAGCTGAAGACAGCAGGAAGGGTGAGCAGGGTGCTGAGATGAAAAGCCCCTTTTGGTGTAAGGTTTGCAAATGGTTGTTCAGATCCGAGCATGCTGCCGGGTTGAGCTGGGATGAAAGTGGCAAGCCCAAGTGCGAAAAGTGCAAACAGACTGTGACAGTCTCTGGCACGGATGCAAGCCATGCATTCCATCTCCGAGAGGCAGAGAAGGAGCGCCGAGCTGCTGGAAAAAGGGGTGATAAAGGTGAAAGCCGAGGCTCAGGCCAAGCTGCACCGAAACCCAAGGCCATGCCGAAGGTGATTGAACGGATGGTCGACGTGTTTCCGGAGCTGGCGGATCCAGAGCCGCCGAAGTGGTTCGGTGATGTGTCATGGAGTATCTGCCGGCGCGGAACTCCAGTGGATGAGCTAGAGCTCAAGGACGTGGTAGGCACGCTATCCGACAAGGATATGTTGCGCTATCAAAGCTCATACGAGAAGCTGGTGAAGCCCATCCAGGAGGTGTGTGAGCTACAGGAGAAACCCACGAAGATCTTCGGAATCTTGGATGTCCGTGGACAGATTGGTGGCAAGGCCATCATCTGGGAGATGGCAGTGAATGAAGGAGGACTGTACATGGAAGTACCGCCGGGAACGTGTGGCCTGGCGATGTTGAGCTTCGTGAGGTACTTGAAGAGAAAAGGGATAGTCCCTGTTTTGCTTCTGGGTGAGCACCAGGACCTCGGAGTCTTGCGGATGGTGGATCTGTTGTGCATGCTACCCATTTTGGGAGCAGAGAGGATCATGGAGGATGAAGCTGAGAGCTCGTATTATCCCCCATGGGTGTTGCGCTGGAAGAGAAGTGCAAAGGAAGGATCCTTGGTGTTTAAGGAACTGGTGGAGCGAGTGCGAGTGATTTCGATGTTGTCGTGTGATACACTTCGGATTCACGAGCCGGAGCTGAGGGAGAGACCAGTCCCCAAGTGGTCGTTTGTGGCCTACAGCCACTACAGATCCGTGATGGAGTCTGTTGCAGGATTCTTGGAGGACCTGGAGAAAAAGAAAGAGGAGATCACCGACACGCAGAGGGCGGCAAGCTGGAAGAAGGTGGTTGCGAGTGAGACTCGAAGCGGTGTTGTGTGGATCTGCAAGTGTAAGTGGCACTTGCCGACCGACTATGTGGTGAGGTTCAACTTGACGTTGCCTGCCGACATGTGGCAGCAAGCCTTTGGGATCATGGGTGAGAATGTTGGGAAACTCGAGAAGGAGGAAAAGGACCTGAAGCGGATCCTCAAGGCTGCAGCGGAACAGCAAGACCGAGAGTTCGAGGAAGCTGAGCGAAAGCGCAAGCGCATCGCCGACCTGTCAGCTGCCGAGGAAGAAGCTGCTAAGAGAGCAAAGCTGGAAGGCGAAGCGGTTCGCTCGCCTGTGTCAGTTGTACCATCTGAGTTGGATGCAGCAGCTATCGCGCAGATTGCTGAGCGTGTGAAGGCAAGCTTTAGTGTTGCCGATTTGGAGCTGATGTTGGAAGAGAAGAAGAGAAAGGTTGGAGACCAGCCAACTGAGAGGCCTGCGGAGACGCCAGCTGAGCCTAGCCGATCTTCGCAGGATGTGATGATGGAAACGAGGACGGCTGAGTTGGCGGAGATGAAGGAAGCCGCCAAGGAGCGCCGCGCCAAGTTGATGGAGTCAACTGGAGCTGGCGAGAAGAAGGGCGAAGAGGATGAAGAATGAACTGAGATGCTAAGTGATCTCAGTGGTTGGGTGGGTGAGTGAAACCCGCAGCCATTTTTTTTGGAAGCCATGGCCGCGTTGCCGCCATGGAGCGCCCGCGATTTTTCTGGTTAGTGTGAGCCCTTGTTTCAGTGCATGAGAAGTTTGCAAAGAGGAGGCAAAATGATGATGAAACTCAACGAGGGACTCTATAGCCCCTTCTGCAAGGCGTCTGATTGCCACCTCTGAAGACGTTTTTGGCTGATGGTACGCTGGAAGAAGCGAAACTATGAAGCCAATCTTTTCCTGAAGGATCAGCTAGCCGATGCTAGTTGGTGAGTTTGGTGACCTGGAAGATGCGAGACTGAGGAGGAGTACCACGACAAGGTCGAGTGCTGAGTGGGAAACATCTGAAGCTTGCATTAATTCGTTTTCACGTGTTTGTCACCACGAACTCTTGGATTCGTTCCAAGACAACCCTGCCCCAGTGCAGGTGGATGCAAGTTTAATTCGTTTTTCACGTGTTTGGACAACGAACTCTTGGGTTACCAGTGATGTGGACCCAGGACAACCTGCCTGATGGTGGGATCTTGCATGAGTTTTAAGTTTGATGTCAGAGATCGACTGGTGTGTTGTTTGTTTCGTTTGGTGGCGAGTACGCACCAAGGGAATGTGGCCAGGGCATCCCCTTAGTGTTGAAGTGCCGAGCTGGGCTTGGACTTCAGATCTTTGACATGAACCCTCAGCAAAATGCGGGGGGTGGAAGATTGTGGCTGATCAGTGATGTTTTTGTCATGTTTTGGATCAGCTTGTATAGGTTTGTTTTGCTTCGGAGTGATTGGGAATCCGTGTGATCCCATCCTCGATGGTTTATGCCTCGTTGATTTCCAAGGAAATCATACGAGTGTGTTTTTGCCCAATACGCTATTTAAAGTGAGTGTGCAGTGTGTAGGAACTTCGTTCTGAAGCTGAGTTTAAGCTCACAAGAGAGAATTCGTTTAGTTTGTGCACTTCGTGACTTTTGGCTCAAGTGGCTCTGACTGTGAAAAAGAGAGAGTTGTCCGCACTTGTGTGAGAGGTCAGGGTTCGTGCTTTCAAGGGAAAAGGTACCAGAGGGACCTTCGGTTTTTCACGTGGGGGGTCCTAGTTTAGGGGGTCCATTTGGCCCGCAAAATTAACTACACCCCTCCAGCCGCCCACAGTAATAGAAGAGAGCGCCGAAGCAATTAAATTTCTAAGAGTATAACTTCTCAAGAAAGTTTTTGCAAACGGACTCCAAATGTCCGTAATCTCGCAAAAGTACATCTTGCCCACCCTGTGGCTGCAGGCACATAAGAGATCGCATTGGCTGGAACCGCAGTCCAGCAAAGCATGGTTGGGTCCACGTTTCACAGCACAGAACTGCAGTCCAGTATTCGCAAAAACGGGCCAAAGTTTTACGGGGCTTACCGGTGTAGCTATTGCATTTTAATGCAGCAATGCCCTTTACGATCCGAAGCAACAACGTGAAAAAAGAGAGCGACTGCATAGAAGCTTTTGCTCAGCAGCCTGAACGTTGCGTGTCTTCTTTTTCTTTTCTTTATACACGCACATTTTGCTCCTGCGTTGTCTTGGCGTTGCAAGTCGTATCACCGCAGAGTTCAGGCTTCTTCGCAATCCGAATGCCCATGAAAGCACACCCTGCCCCCCTATAGCTGCAGGCACAATAAGAGATCGGCATGCAGGCGGAACCGCAGTCCAGCAAAAGCAGGTTGGGCCCACGTTTTCACAGCACAGGACCGCAGTTCAGTATCCGAAAAACGAAACAGAGGAGCCAGCCAAATACCAGGGGAATTGCGATCTAGGAAGCTTCGCACCAGCAAGAAAATGACCTTTTTCTCGTTTTGCCTTTGCTTTGCAAGAGTTTTAAGAATTGAGCTTTGGCATTTTGGCACTCCGTTTGAAGTGTCTGGAAACACTGAGTTGGTAGAAAAGCTTGGAAAGATTTTGGCATTTCGTTTGAAGTGTTTGGAGAACTTTACAAGAATTCTCTCTAGTGTTCAGCTGGGTCAAAAGCGACTCCGACCCTTAAGTGGTCTGAAAATCAAAGAGATAAAGGGCTGTGGAGGAGGGGGGCCCCCCCCTCTCCCCCCCCTTAGGATTGACAAAATCATCTTAAGGTGTCCCCCCCCCCCCCCCTCCTTTCAGAGTCGAGTCGCCTTAATGAATTTCTGGGGAGGGGGGGCCCCCCCCCCCCCCCTCCCTTTTGGCCCCCCTCAGGCTTCCCCCTCCGTCTTGGTCAGGCCCTGTTGTCGAGCTGTAAGGCCCCGGGATGAGCATTCGAATCCGCAGCTTCCGACAGCTCTTGACCGCTGCGTGTCCCATCATGTTTCGTTTTGCTTACACCGATTTGGCAGTCCCGTCGGTTGCGCCGCTGCGCCCGCACTTCTCCTGCCTGACTCGAAAAAAGCTTGCTTGTCAGCCGCGTTTCTAGCTTTCGTGGCCCCGATCTCAAGTTCGGCTAGACGTTAGCTTCCACCAAGTCTCCGACAAGCCATTTTTGGAGAGGACAGCGCTGATGAGTTCTGCAGTCTGCAATGTTCTTATTGTCAGTGTTTTGGTTTTTCATTTTTTATCGACTGTGTCAATCATTACATGAACCAAACACATCATCGAGGCATATTTTCCGCTTCAAGTTTAACATCTTGTGCAGACGACGCTTTGTCAGGAACGGGCCCAAGCAATGCGCAAGCGCTAAGAAATCTGTGGGCATAGGAATCCTCGGCGTGCAGCCCGGGAGCTTTGACTTTGGCGCCCAGGAGCATTTGAGGTTGTGGCTTGTACTTCTTCGGAGTGGATGGTTCCGTTGGTTTGCGTGAGCCTAAACCCTAAGCTCTAAGCCCTAAGCCCTAAACCCTAAACCGTAAATGCTAAACCCTAAACCCTAAACCCTAAACCCGAATACCCAAGTCTGGGTTTGTTGCTCAAGAGCGCCCAGGTGCTTCTCATGGCAATACGGCCAGATCAAGTTCCAATTCTGCGACATGGCCTTAGTGCAGACGTGCTGTGGCTGCGCGTACGGCAGAACCGCATTCTGATGGAATCTGGTTGCCAAGTTTAGTGGGCTTTTCGTGTGGATTGGACGCGAGTTCAGGTCCTGAGACGGACATTGAGGCAACCGTGTTGAACACGGCTGTGCAGCTTCATCTGTGTTCTTTGTGCCAGGCGTCAAGCCCATCAAGCCATGATGACTTTCGAGAGGCAGTTTATCTGCAAACAAAATAAGTATTGCCTTTGGGTACTGGACATGACGTGCAATCCGTGCTTGTGCAGGTGTGCAATGCTGATGATGCACATCCGAAGGCAGGTGTATGAAGTGGTCTCGTATGCTGTGTTGCGTTCTTTGGTATGAAGCCACGTGCACAACGTGAGTTTTTGGCTGTACTTTGTCTGAAACAGCTTTTCATGGGCTACCCGGCTACCCGCGTAAACGAAGCAATGGACAGGTGCGTCGACGAGCAATGTTTGCAATAGTGTCGCTGTCAGTTGCGACCTCAACACAAGAGCGCTCGACCATGTGGTTGTATGACACGCTGCCATGCAAGCATTTGTGTAACGTCAGTTGGTAGTCTTTAGCAACCGAGGCTTTAGCCACCGTACTTCTCTTGGGAACCGCCATCTCGCGACGGGGCGCTGTCACAAGAAACGCTGCCACCATGATGCAAGTGCAGCGGCTTGTGGTGCATGTTGCTGGATGATGAGAGGACAGCGATGTGATCAGACGTCTGGTGAGAATCCTCTGTCCTTGCTGTGTTTTCTTGCTGCATAGTTTTGATCTTAGAGCGGTTGTCTGTCCAAGGCTGGTCATGGCCTACACGCTGTAAGCTTAGACGAATCAGTTGCAAAAGTTCCGTGCCTTGGCATCTAAATGCGATCTTCACATTCTCCGGACAGCAGGTGCCGCTTCTTGAATCCCCAAACTGCCAAGATAACAAAAACTCCCAGGACAACTAGCTACAGCGGTCTAAGGCTGGAGATGCCATTGGAAGGAAGCGCCTCAGGCAACATGTCTGCAAAAAGTAGGATAACTCACGGTTGGGATTTAATTGCAAGTTACGTGGTCGTGTTCCTTTTGCCATGGTTAGCTATTGATTGCGAGGAACACATTCAGTAAAGCTTTGCAGTCTGTAAACTCTAGACTTTCAATAAGGTCGTAGCAGTCTTGCTCTCACATGATGCCATCTGAGTCGATGCTGTTTACAATGCTTTGCATACCTGCCCCAGGAGACATGGTCGGCTCCGCAGACGCCCCTCTGGAAGAAAATGTTTCCTGTTCCTGCTTGCAGAAGGTCTTGCTTGCTTGCCAGCCGTTTGCGCATCAGTCCGGAGACACTGCATGTGCTGCGCAGCATCGAGAGCGCTGAGCAGACACATCTATCAGGACTTATGTTAGGGTTCAGGGTTAGAGCTCCACCACGACCTTGACCAACTCGTCCTGAAACCAAGGATGAATCCTTATCTGACTCGGAGCAAAGCCAAGTTCAGGCTAAGAACGGGCCCATGTCTTGTGATGCTGCTGCTGCTTGGTGCTGTGATGAATGCATTTTCAAGTCCCAGCGCGCTGTCAGGACACGGCGTTTACTGCTGCATCAGATGCCCCCATAGATGACTCCGAGGACTTGTCGGGTGAGCCCATAATTCAGACAGTGCTTCCTTTCTTCCGCTGACACTGACACAAAACAGGCAGTGCCCGATCCGGACGTGGAAGCTTGGCAAAGTAGACGTTGGCCTTGTTGGTCAACTGCAGACCCGTAAGGCTGCTTGCTACATGCGTTCTTTTTGTGACGAGCCATTGCGTGACCTAAACAAGCGACCCTTCCAGAGCATGGCATGAGTGGTCACCATCGCCAAGGCCTCGACCGCGGATGAATTTCAAGATGCCAGCAATCTGTTGATGGAGGGCGCTCCGGCGGAAGCTGTCGAGGCTGCGTTGATCTCAGTGGCTTTTCATCACCGCGCTTGTGCTTGTGCCATTGTGAGCTGCCGTTTGCGGTGGATATGCTGAACATGAAGGACTCGAATGACGGCCTTGCAGATGCAGCAGATGTCACATCTCCGGAGCAAGGTGAGTTCTCCGAAGCTTGGAAGGCATGACCATAAGTTTGCCTTAACGCTTCTTGTAGCAATCCCGGCACACGAAGAGTACCCGGAAAAGAAGTCATGGAACACGGAATGAGAGGTGTCGTGCCGCTTGGAAAAGGTTTTGCGTGCAACCGCATGGCTGCAAAGTAAGGACCTGCAAGGCATGGCGGATGTGACAGACACTGCCGAGGGTGCAAGTGATGATGGATCGGTCCTGCCCGATGACATGGAGACTTGGACGGATGATACGTATTAAGTTTGGATGATGAGAGGTTCCGTAGCATTTTGCTCAGACCCCACGTAGATGCGGGGGTAAGAGATTCATAGGTGGAAGTCTGGAAGAATAGCTGCAAGAAACAGCAAAACCGCACCCGCCTCGAAGAATATAACGTGCCCCCGCCCCCCCCACCCCCGCACCGGCAGCAAAACAAAAACGCGCCCCCGCGCGCACCCACAGCAAAAAAAGAATGCGCCCCGCACCCACAGTAAAAAGCAAAGCGCCCTGCAACCGCAACAAAAAAAACCCACGACAATAACAAAACTCTTACCGGGCTTGGGGCTTAGGGTTTAGGGTTTAGGGTTGTTTTGGGGGGTTTCAGGGTGAAGGGATTAGGGGGTTCGAGGGTTACACGTGATTTTGGTTCTCGGGTTGCAGGTGTTATTGGGTTTAGGTCAGGTTTAGGGTTGATCGAGGGTTGCTGTGGCTTTCGGCCTTTTCAATCTTGTGGGTCTTCTGGGCTTTAGGTAACCGAGGAGGCCATCATTGGCGGTGACTTGGGTTTAGGGTTCAGGGCTTGGGGCTTGGTGTCGTGACCCCCAGCCCTGAACCGTAAACCGCCAGAGGCAAGACCTGAATGGAGCAATCCTGCATTGGTCAGTAGTCAGCCCCAATAGTAGCCCCAATAGTCCCTGAAAGCCTTGACTCCCCTACTGTGTTCTAGGCCCCCGAGTAGGGCGCCCTAAACCCTTAACCCTAGAACCATCCAAAACCCTAAACCCTAAACCCCGAACCCGAAACCCTGTGGAACACATCTTAAGTTAAGCATCTACGTCAACCCCGCAAAAGACTCACGACATCAGACTCACCAGTAACGTGCAGCTCTTGCACGGGAATATCACGGAGGCTAAACTTCACAGAGGCGAGTGTGCGGCCAGTACTGGACTTGTGCAGTTTGTCTTTTTCTATCTACAATCTCATACTGCAGGCTTCATGAAGCAAGTCTCAGCGGGCGTTGGGACGACGTGTCGAGTGTCAACCGCATGCCATGTGTTTGGAAACCAGCACGCATCAGTATGTTTGGGGGAGTCACGAAGCGCCATGCTCACTGCAAGCCTTAACTGCAAAAGGCGCGGAAAACGTTTTATTTCCTTGAACAAACCTGTCCAAGTGGTCTGGTCTTACAACAAAGTTACTGTGCAACGTCCCTCATGAAGAGTAGCTTGAAAACAATCATGGAAAACGGAATGAGAGGTGTCGTGCCGCTTGGAAAAGATTTTGCGTGCAACCGCATGGCTGCAAAGTAAGGACCTGCAAGGCATGGCGGATGTGACAGACACTGCCGAGGGTGCAAGTGATGATGGATCGGTCCTGCCTGATGACATGGAGACTTGGACGTACGTATTGAGTTTGGATGAGAGGTTCCGTAGCACATTGCTCAGACCCCCGAGGCTCCTGAGAAAAGAGGCTCGCGTAGATTCGGGGATAAGAGATTCAGGTAGCTGGAAGAATAGCTGCAAACGGAACACATCTTAAATTCAGCATCTACGTCAACCCCGCAAAAGACTCACGACATCAGACTCACCAGTAACGTGCAGCTCTTGCACGGACATGTCGCAGAGGCTAAATCTCACAGAAGCTAAAAAGTCGCAGAGGCTAGTGTGCGGCCAGTACTGGACTTGTGCAGCTTGTCGTTTTATATCTACAATCTCATCATGCAGGCTTCATGAAGCAAGTCTCAGCGGGCGTTGGGACGACGTGTCGAGTGTCAAACGCATGCCATGCGTTTGGAAACCAGCACGCATACGTATGTTTGGGGGAGTCACGAAGCGCCATGCTCAACTGCAACAGACGACGTGCATCAAACAGCCTTAAATGCAAAAGGCGCGGAAAACGTTTTATTTCCTTGAACAAACCTGGCCAAGTGGTCCGGCCTTACAGGAAAGATTTGTGCGCAACGTCCCTCATGAAGAGTAGCTTGAAAGCAGTCATGGAACACGGAATGAGAGGTGTCGTGCCGCTTGGAAAAGATTTTGCGTGCAACCGCATGGCTGCAAAGTAAGGACCTGCAAGGCATGGCGGATGTGACAGACACTGCCGAGGGTGCAAGTGATGATGGATCGGTCCTGCCTGATGACATGGAGACTCGGACGGATGACACGTATTGAGTTTGGATGAGAGGTTCCGTAGCACATTGCTCAGACCCCCGAGGCTCCTGAGAAGAAGAGGCTCGCGTAGATTCGGGGGTAAGAGATTCAGGTAGCTGGAAGAATAACACATCTTAAATTCAGCATCTACGTCAACCCCGCAAAAGACTCACGACATCAGACTCACCAGCAACGTGCAGCTCTTGCACGGACATGTCGCAGAGGCTAAATCTCACAGAAGCTAAAAAGTCGCAGAGGCTAGTGTGCGGCCAGTACTGGACTTGTGCAGCTTGTCGTTTTATATCTACAATCTCATCATGCAGGCTTCATGAAGCAAGTCTCAGCGGGCGTTGGGACGACGTGTCGGGTGTCAAACGCATGCCATGCGTTTGGAAACCAGCACGCATCAGTATGTTTGGGGGAGTCACGAAGCGCCATGCTCAACTGCAACAGACGACGTGCATCAAACAGCCTTAAATGCAAAAGGCGCGGAAAACGTTTTATTTCCTTGAACAAACCTGTCCAAGTGGTCTGGTCTTACAACAAAGTTACTGTGCAACGTCCCTCATGAAGAGTAGCTTGAAAGCCGTCATGGAACACGGAATGAGAGGTGTCGTGCCGCTTGGAAAAGATTTTGCGTGCAACCGCATGGCTGCAAAGTAAGGACCTGCAAGGCATGGCGGATGTGACAGACATGGCTGAGGGTGCAAGTGATGATGGATCGGTCCTGCCTGATGACATGGAGACTCGGACGGATGATACGTATTGAGTTTGGATGAGAGGTTCCGTAGCACATTGCTCAGACCCCCGAGGCTCCTGAGAAAAGAGGCTCGCGTAGATTCGGGGATAAGAGATTCAGGTAGCTGGAAGAATAGCTGCAAACGGAACACATCTTAAATTCAGCATCTACGTCAACCCCGCAAAAGACTCACGACATCAGACTCACCAGTAACGTGCAGCTCTTGCACGGACATGTCGCAGAGGCTAAATCTCACAGAAGCTAAAAAGTCGCGAGGCTAGTGTGCGGCCAGTACTGGACTTGTGCAGCTTGTCGTTTTATATCTACAATCTTATCATGCAGGCTTCATGAAGCAAGTCTCAGAGGGTTGGGTCGACACGCGTTTGGAAACCAGCACGCATCAGTATGTTTGGGGGAGTCACGAAGTGCCATGCTCAACTGCAACAGACGACGTGCATCAAACAGCCTTAAATGCGAAAGGGGCGGAAATCGTTCTATTTCCTTGAACAAACCACTCTTGCAACAAAGTTACTGCGCAACGTACCTCATGAAGAGTAGCTTGAAAGCAGTCATGGAACACGGAATGAGAGGTGTCGTGCCGCTTGGAAAAGATTTTGCGTGCAACTGCATGGCTGCAAAGTAAGGACCTGCAAGGCATGGCGGATGTGACAGACATGGCTGAGGGTGCAAGTGATGATGGATCGGTCCTGCCTGATGACATGGAGACTCGGACGGATGATACGTATTGAGTTTGGATGAGAGGTTCCGTAGCACATTGCTCAGACCCCCGAGGCTCCTGAGAAAAGAGGCTCGCGTAGATTCGGGGGTAAGAGATTCAGGTAGCTGGAAGAATAGCTGCAAACGGAACACATCTTAAGTTCAAGCCCGCAGAAGACTCACGACATCAAACTCCACTTGAGCAGACTGTCTGTTCATATCTACAATCTCATGTGCAGCCTTCATGAAGCAAGTCTCAGCGGGCGCTGGGATGTGTCCAGTGTCAACCGCATGCCATGTGTTTGGAAACTTCAGTATGTTCGGGGGAATCACGACAGCCTCACATGCGAAAGTGGAGGAAAGCATCTTACTTGCTTGAACAAACCTGGCCATGTAGTCTGGTCTTACAACAAGTTACTGCGCAACGTCCCTCATGAAGAGTAGCTTGAAAACTGTCATGGAACACGGAATGACAGGTGACGTGCCGCTTGGAAAAGGTTTGCGTGTAACCTCATGGCTGCAGCGTAAGGACCTGCAAGATGTGACAGACACTGGCGAGCTTGAGGGTGCGAGTGATGCTGGATCGGTCCTGCCTGATGACATGGAGACTTGGACGGATGATACGTACTGAGTTTGGATGAGAGGTTCCGTTTCATGGTCACTTCTCTAGAATATGTTTCCTTCTGAGGGTCCTTATTCCAAGGCGGCCGCTATTTAGGGCACCCCGAAACGGGACCAAGTTTTAGAGAGCTGACTACAGGGTACGGGGGGCATGTGAGAACTGCGCAAGAGCAAGGTCGATGACTCCGGTGAAGGCGGTATGGTCGACGCTTGGACGGCTCACTTAGAGTGGTTCATGACTTCTCTGCCACTGTCAGCATCATCCCATCTGAGCTGATATTGTACACGCCAGGGTTGCTACACCGAAGGAGCCGCAAAATTTCCTGTGACACAAGGATCATGCGATTTCTGGTGGCGGTGGTGATGAGGCATGCGCTGTGGAAATTATTCGAAACTTTGCCGTGTGCAGCAACCCTTGCAGGTGTCGGACGTCCCCCTGGACTGCACTGGCCAGCCTGAGGCAGTCTGCACATGTCTGCTCTGGAGGGTGCCAGCTTCGGAGAGCTTCTTTGTTTGTTGGACAGATGTGGGACTCGGAGAAGCGCAGTTGGTGCTGCGGCATTCCTGGAATCGCCTGCGCAGAGTCGGCTGGATCCTTAAGACGTGGTGAGGATCAACCTGTCCAGCCTTGACCAACAGCACATGGCGCATGTTGACGGAGCTTGAAGATGTCTCCTGAAGCAAGTTGGATAGCTTCCTTGCTGGTGCACCGGCTCTTGCTCGTATTTCCTTGAGTGGCTCGTCTTTCCTGCAAGGGATTTGTCAGAATCCGTAGGATAAGGCTTCTGAAGCTTTGAACCTTGACACTAAAGGCCGAGAAAGCTGAGTCTGGAGCAGCGGATCCCGTCCTTGCCCTAGAAGCAACGAAAGATCCAAACACCTGCATGTGTGCATTCAATGGACTTCTGCTGTCATCATGCAACAGTCTTTATTGTCAGGTCTATCATTGCCGTGAAGGCTGGATTCACCACCTCTATGGTTGCAGGGAAAGTGCAATGATGTGTATGTAACCCAACATGTGCTGTGAGTGTTCTGCGAGGCTTCGAGACCACGTACAAGACGTGGTCTGCTGCCAAAAGGGAATACTGCTGTGCTCATTTCCAAATGGGATGTAAAGTGATGAACTTCAACTGCGCAGTGGCCTGGCTTCAATCCAGTGTTGAATTTTCCGGGTCCTTTACCTAATAATCTTGTTCATGCCGTCCGTCGTCCGTTAAACCCTAAACCCTAAACCCTAAACCCTAAACCCTAAACCCTAAACCCTAAATCCTAAACCCTAAACCCTCAACCCTAAACCCTAAACCCGAAAAGCCGGTTGTTGGCCGTACAGCTAAGCGGGACTCTCTTCCCTGGAACTGAAAGCCAGGCTTGCCAACAAGCAGCACCTTCAACTCATATAGTCATATTGTCATATCGTCATTTCGTAGTATAGTATTATAGCAATATAGTAACAAAGTAATATAGACATATAGCAATCGTAATATAGACATATAGTAATATAGTGATATAGCAATATAGTAATATGGTAGTATGGTACTATAGTAATATGGTAATATAGGAATACAGCTATATAGCAATATAGTACCGCATCTAGTAACAGGGTAATCTTTGAAGGGTTCTGGAGTTGGAGTGCCAGGTTGACTTGTCTGACTGGCAAGACAAGTGGAGCGAGAAGAAGAAGTCCTGGTGCTGCAAGACGCAGGGCAAGGCCCCTGATTGCCGCAGTGCGCCGAACCTGCTGGGATGAGTTGATCCATAGGATGAATGATTAGCACAAGCCCTGAGACAAGGATGAAAGTGCGATGCCAACCAAGTTCGTTTAAGGGATAGTTTCAACAATGGTCGCATCCACAGGAATGGAAGAGAATTACAACGCACGAACGTCACGGCTTCGCCTGACAAGGGCGTTTTTCCCCTGACAAGGGCGTTTTTCTTTCTACCAGTCATTTCGTCGGGCAAAGTGTTATAGTGATGTGCATACGTCCATGCAAAGGCTTCGTATGCCTATTTCAGCCACTTCTGAAGATCGACAAATAGCGGGCACCGGGGACAGGACCAAACGTGCGCGCAGATCCAAGCTCCCCCTCCCCCCCTCTGTGATTTAGCACCGGTCATTGTGCACCGAAGATTAGAAGAGCCGGCCAGCTCAAGGTGCACATGAATGTTGATGGATGTCAGCTCCAGGATGTGGGAAAGAGCTCATCCTGTGTTGCAAAACTTAAGAATGTTGCCTGCGCTGTGTGACCAAGGAGTTCATGCAGTCAAGGGAATCCGGTGGCACATTCGTTGTCGCTGTTCGGCTTCTGCCTGATTCAGGGATGTCCAACGACCTACAGTTGCGCCACCAGCACTGTGAACAAGCCGAGCACTTGGGCGAAGGACGGGCTAGAGCTCTTCATGTACTGCAGAAATGCCACAGCAATCTGGGTTTTCTGTTCAGCAATCTGTGAGCTTCAACTGCGAGTAAGTGGCAAGTTGCGCAGGACAGGCGGGATTGGTGCTGCCTTCGCTATGGTGTGGGCTGTCCGCACTACTCTGCACCCTACTCTTGCCAGGCCACGCAACTGCTGCAAATGAATCAGCCTTCCCGTGGCGTTGAATCCTGTTTGCTTCACATGGACACATTGTGACAGGATCTAGGATGGGAAGTTTGTTAAGAAGTATACATGCAGCGTTCTGCATGCAGACATGAGGTTCCGTATTGCTAGCCTGCACGCGTTAGCAACACCAATCAGACGGGAGCCAGACCAACAGCAATCCGCCAACGGCCGCATGAGAATGAGCCATTTTCTGAACTCGAACCAGTGGACAGTCTTTGCTCGTGTTACAAGATGCAGAATGGTGTCAGTCGGCCACCGGGATGCGGAAGTCAGCGAACCCTTATCAATAAGCCCGCCAACACCCCGGTGTTTTTGTGGTTGAGGGTTTAGGGTTAAGGGGTTCGGGGTTCGAGTACGGTCTGAGCCAGGGATCCTTGTTTCAGCGGGCCCCCAGGTAGTAGAACCCACACGGAGTTGGGCTTAAGCACACCGCATCGCAGTCAAGCATTGTAGTCGTCCCGAGATCAAGGGTGATTGAAGTCCACGCGCAGGAGTCCGTAATTAGCGCTTAGGGTTCTCGGCACTTGGGGAGTGTGGGCGAACTTCAGCATGACACTTTGCAAACCATCTCCATCCGAGCTGTTGCAGGGCAGCAGTGCGGACATACGCGGCTGGGCCGAAGGCCGTGGTGTCACAGCGCAGAGCCACATGTGCACGTGCTTGCATCTCCTAACACTTGGTGGACAGTCGGATATGTGCATTTGGTGGCAGTGACATCCCTTTTCCCCAATATCAGGCAAGAAGAGCTGGTGCTGTACCCACTACCATCGCGGCTGTGACAAGGCGGGCGGGTGGGTTCCTTGCGGAAGACAGATGCGGCATGTGGACACCAGCTCTAGATTGCGCAGAGGATCCCGGGTAGATGCGAATGCCACTGCCGACAGGATGTTACCACGAAGGCTTACGATTGTGAAGTGCGCGCCCTACTCGATTTTGTCAGGCTGTAGAGATCTCCGTGCGCCGTTTGGGGGTTCCGAAAACAGGGGCATCCTCTGTTTCGGGTTCCTGTTTGTAAAAACAAAATTTCTGTTTGGTATACACGGGGGTGCCCCCAAACCCTAAACCCTAAACCCTAAACCCTAAACCCTAAACCCTAAACCCTAAACCCTAAACCCTAAACCCTAAACCCTAAACCCTAAACCCTAAACCCTAAACCCTAAACCCTAAACCCTAAACCCTAAACCCTAAACCCTAAACCCTAAACCCTAAACCCTAAGCCCTAAACCTTAAACCCTAAGCCCTAAACCCTAAACCCTAAACCCTAAACCCTAAACCCTAAACCCTAAACCTTTTGTTTCTGGTTCCAAGGCCGGGCTTGTGAATGTCTGGTCCAAGTACAAGAAGGCGAGCTCGGGGCTCCGATTGTCACATTCTACCAGTACATTGTACGGGCGCCCTAAACCCTAAACCCTAAACCCTAAACCCTAAACCCTAAACCCTAAACCCTAAACCCTAAACCCTAAACCCTGAACCCTGAACCCTAAACCCCAAACCCTCAACCCTAAACCCTAAACTGCCAGCTCTTGGGCTTCAGGCCTGGTGTTGTCACCACGAGAAGAAGGGCTGTGCGGATTCTGTCCCTGCCGGCCATTTCGACTGCAATGCCGGCTTCTTTAACTGGCGAAGGCTCGCCCCGAGGATAGGGGTCTGTTGAGTTCTGTGTTGGGATGTTCCTCCTTATACTAACAGTGCTTAATAATAGGGATTCCAGTAGGGGGTGCTATAATCCTGTTAAGGACCTGTTAGTATAGGGGGGAACATCCCAAGTCATGCTTGCACATGGTCAGGGGATGGTCCCCAGAGAAGCGAGAATGGCCTCAAAGCGGCAAAGAGAGCTTTGCAGCTTGCAGTGACCATGAATAAGGCATGTGACCCATATCGGATCAGCAGGGTGCATTTGCCTTTCTGAGGTGCTGCGCAAAGGAGAAAAGGGGTTGTCCAGAACACTTCACCTGCAAGCGATCGAGAGAACCCAAGTGGTCGCTTGCCGTCGAGTTTCGAGGATTGCAGTCTGAGCTGAATGGTGTCGCATACACTAAGGTCTGGGGCCGAGCGGGACTACTGTTGCCACACCTTTCACTATGGCTGCAGGAGCACCATGATTAGAATTTTCCGGGTCCCTAAACCCTAAACCCTAAACCCTAAACCCTAAACCCTAAACCCTAAACCCTATACCCTATACCCTATACCCTAAACCCTAAACCCTAAACCCTAAACCCTAAATCCTAAACCCTAAACATGTTGTAGAGGACCACAACCGCGCTCCCGGAGGGTGTTGATTGCAAAGTTGGCTATGAACACTGGGAGCATCTATGGACCGCTGCGAAACAGCAACCTGGCATGTAGGAGCACATAGGATGAACAGCAAGTTACAGGTGCACAATGTTCCAGCTAAGCCTACTTGAGCCACTCATATCCAGCTAAGGGAGTGGTGCTGCAACAGCTATGGACGTGGTTGCCCTGTCTCCGAGCCATTTGACTGCCAAGCTGGCTTGGCAAACTGGCATGCTGGTTGGTCTGACCCTTGTCTGCGCAAAGTGCTTGCAGTGCTCTTGTACTCTTGGTAGCTGTCGGCTCTGAAAACAAGCGTTTCATCCGAGGACAACAAGAAGGCCCACTGCTGCAAGAAGCATCACCTTGGATGCGAACATGGCTCGGAGCATCTTCCGGCGCACGACTGTATAGCGGGGTACGGCAACTGGCGTGACTTATGGTCGGACGGCAAGAAGCAGTACTGCTGCCACAAGTATGGGCTCGGATGTGAGGGTGACGACGGCGACGACGCTGATCACGGCGATCACGGTGATCATGTCATCACTCAAGATCGCTTCGATTGCACGGCAGGGTTTGACAGGTGGCGGAAAGGTTGGTCAGGCAAGAAGAAAAGGTTCTGCTGCAGAAAATACAAGCTTGGGTGTGATGTCCCGTTCCATCATCATCCAGAACCCTTTGACTGTGTTGCAGGGTTTGACAATTGGCGGCGTGGTTGGTCCAGACACAAGAAGGATTTCTGCTGCCATAAGTACCAACTCGGATGCGCACACGGCTACGCGGGCGGCCTGGGCTCGGGCGCCTTGGGCTTGGGTGCCTTTGGCAGCGCCCATTATTTTCACGGAAAGCCCGGTGTCTCCGTGGTGACACATCATCACCACATCCATTACCACGGCTTGATGAAGTAGAGGTGCTCTCTGTTGACACGAGGAATTCAGTTTCCTTTCGATGCTCTTGGTCTTTGCTCCAAGAGTTCCATCCAGGAGCCTTGCCTCTGAAGACGTGAGAGGAAGGTTCTGGGATGCACTGCAATGTAATTCAAGAACCATGCGGCGCAAAACATATGCGGTGCATGCAGAAGAGGCTCTGCCTCAGCCACCTTGAGAGCAGCTCAGCCGAAAGGTTATTGGGGCCCTGAGCAACCTGCCTTTTTGTCTTCTTTGCACTTCGCTGGGCTGATCTCGACAGAGAAGAGGCAAGAGGTTTCACGACAGACGTGGTGTTTCAGGAAGTGCACAGGAGGTTGCGGTCAACATGCTTCGGGTTTCGGTGCTTTGGCTTTGAGTCTTTGGTGATGGCATCTCAAAATTCATGTTCTCCTATGGATGCAGCAAAGCACTGCAGTCATGTGGAGCACAATGCTTCGTAGGGCTGCGAACGAAGCAGCGAAGCTGCAGATTGAGAAAAGACGACTGGCTCTTGCTTGCGGCTTTGTGCTTCTGCCGCGTCAAAATGTAGCAAACCCACCTTTGTTCATTCATTCGCTGTAGGGTGGTGTGTTTGTTCAGTATAAGTCTTGTTGCTGTTGCCCGCTGCCCGATTGTGATGCAGTGGCATGTGTTGATTCTGTGCAGCTTGCCGCCTTTTCTGACTGTTGGCATATTTCCGCATCTTCCTGGTTGCAGTGATATGGGTGATATTTGCCCAAACGGACAAAATCATGTAGGGAAAAGATGAAGCCCAGGCCATAGCGTCACTTCGCATGTTGCCGAAAGCCCTCACATGTGCCGACACTTCTAGATTTCACCCTTCGCCGTAGACCGTCCCACACGCCTGTCGTATTGCCGCGCGCAATGTCGCGAGGTTCCCTACCATGCTTTCGTGTGTCATGCGGCCCTCTTCCTCCATGGTCTTGTTTGCACCCATATGAGGCAAAAGTTCCTTCGAGCGAGTCTTTCCACGGTCGGGTTCTGAACCGGCGCCACCAGGCCATCGATGTCACGCATACGTCGTACGTCGGATGCTGAACTTCGCTGCGCCATGAGCATCTCGGCGGCCTTGCAGGAGAGGCTCCATCCGTGCATGAGCTCTTCTCCATGGCTGTGAGCCAGCGACCCAGTGACGACCAGCTGCTTGTTGAGAGGCTTTCGAGGACTTGAGGCTATTTTGCGGCTTTTGTATGTCAAGAGTATTGATGGTATTACCAAATGAGAACAACAAGAATCAATAGTAGCCGTAAGGATAACATGAATCATGTTCACAATGCATCATGAGCTCAAGATGCTTTCCAGGAGAAGAGTAAGCCCTAAACCCTAAACCCTAAACCCTAAACCCTAAACCCTAAACCCTAAACCCTGAACCCTGAACCCTGAACCCTGAACCCTAAACCCTTAACCCTAAACCAGGAGAAGAGCTGCCACTACCACAGCTGGCAGAAGCTTTGAGTCGGCTGCATGGTGCACGGTGCTCAGCAACTTGCCTCTTGTACTCTGTTTCGGGTTTAGGGTTTAGGGTTCAGGGTTTAGGCTCTACTTGGAGGTTCATGGCAACCATATTAGCGTACTTAGGGGGCTTATAAGTGGGTTATAAGTACAGTTAGAAGTAGTCCATAAGTACCATGAACCTCCAAGTAGCACTGTTGGAGAGTTCTGCTTAATGTTCCGCTTGTTCCGTGCACTTCAAGCGCCTTCGTTTGGACTTAGATACGGCTTACAATGGCAGCCGCAGCGTGCCCAGGGCAAACCACATCAACCCACCTGTAGTTCCAGGGCAAAGCTGTGTAGCCCAGCAGTATGCAGCGGAAGGAGTAGCTTCTGAGTTCTGCACAGTCAAGAGTGTGGGCTTGCCTTGTGATTGACCAAAGCTGCGAAGTGTAGAGATGGACGTGGCGCGATCTGCAGCGCTCCGCTGCCACTCTGGCACAAGACCTCAGTCTCAGTGTTTTAGTATCCTTAACAACCTGGTAAGCAGCATGGCAACACGGCAGCTAGCTGCAAGCGCCTCAAAGCTTCCAAGACGTCAGCTGTAGCTTTGCAGAAACGTTGTGCCAAGAGCGGGGCTCTTTTTGGCCGAGAGCAATGGGTAGATGAGTGAGCCGGCAGCTTGCCCACAACCACAGTTTGTGGCTCACCCCACGCAGGCAGGGTTTGGCTGTGTTGTGCTTTGGGACGCATGGGACGCTTGTAGCACCCGGCGTCACGTCCTGTGCTCGCCGACTGAGCTTGTGCTGTGACCCATCTGCGAGAGGTCATCAAGGCACTGAGGGTGTCTGGTGTCATCGAAAGCCATGACGCTGACAGCGTGGACGCAATCACGGCAACTTGTCCGCATGAGCAGCTGGCGTGGGCCGCTGGCATCGGCCATGGATGGGCATAGACGGAGCATCACGCACATACCTTTCTTTGTCAATTCCTTGTGCTTGTCTAATCTTGTAAGATGATGATGCAGCCAGGAATGGCTCCAACGTCTGCAGCTACAGCTGGGCGGCGCGTTCACCTGGGCCACCGAGGAGACCGAGGACAAGAGCTGTCGCAAGCGTTGCGCGTGGGCTGCGGGTATTCTGCGGGTGGTTGCAAAATTGCCAAGTCCGTGTAGACCTGCCTTTGTTGAGGGCTTGACCTGATGGCAGGATGGCTTCACGATCAACGGTGAGCGCTTTCAAATAGAAGGTCTTCTAGGCCCTGCTGTGCTGGTGTGAGGGTTGTACTCGGAAACCCAGCCGTTGTCACCCTTGTCCCTCTGCTACAGGAGAAGGCAGCTTTGGGTCTGTCTACAAATGTCTTTGTGACGGTCAGTCTGTGGCCGTCAAAGTCCTCAGTACAGCAGCTCGGACCATGAGAAAGAATTTTAAGGACAAAAGAATCTGAAGGGGCTTGGAGAACCTGCCTGAAACCCTGGCCCTCCCGGGTGTAGGACGTTTAGGACTCATCCTGCAGTGCGTCGGCGCACACTTGATTCTTGATCCTTTGTACGGGCCAAGGAACGTAACAAATGCCTTGCAAGTGTGCAGATGGGAATCATAGGTGACGGATCTTGAGGGTTCATGGGGGCAGGCGTGCCTGCATTTTGAATGGAGCCAAATTGTACGCAGCCTTGCTGGATAATTAGTGTCGAACCATACCAAGCAGTTTTCTTCCTGCCAGTGTAGCTTAAGGAGAGGATTGCCATGATGACCAACTGCTCACAGCAAGTCGTTCTGAGGCTTGGGACTTAGCTTGCGAAAACGAGAACTCCCTCCTCGCTCCTATCTCACTTCCCTCTCTCGCTCTCATCTCACCCTGTCATCGCGTGGAGTGGTTGCAGCTGCAGCGTAACTGCATGTCGTTCTGAGACCGCTTGGTTCAATCCCTTGGACAGCCAAGGATGTACTTACGTTGTACCGTTGGATCTGTCAGTGACGTAGCGACCGTCTGCCAAGGAGAATGCTGCAGGAAGCTGAGATTCTTGGTTGTCTCGGCGGCCATCCCAACATTGTCCAGCTACGGTCTGCTGCTGTTTCGCAGCAGACCCTGCGAATTTACATCTCTATGCATCTTACTTGCATTAGGTGGCCGCTAGGGACTCTGGGCATCTCTTCTGAAGGACCCGCTGATTTACCGAGGCAGCTGCTTGAGTGCAACGATCTTTTTTCCGAAATGTTGCGACGTCGGCAGCAGCCTTTCTCGGAGCGGGACGCCCGAGAGGCACAAGACTCGGATCTTCGGTGTGTTTTGCTCCGCTCATCACGAGCTGCTGTCAGGCGCTGACGCAGGTGATCATGGCGGTTGTACATTGCCACCGTCGAGGGGTTGCACATCGAGCTACTCAACTCGATCTGTCCAAAGCTAGTTCCGACACTTCCTAGCTGGGTATGGATCTTGCCAGTGCCGCCAGTGCCAGTTGTCAGAGTTGTCCGAGATGTGGTGCACAAACAATCTAAGGACATCAAGCTTGAGAATCTCATGGTGGCCAGCCGCCAACCGTTAGTGGTGAAGCTCATTGATTTTGGCCAGGTCCTGGGCTTAATTTTTCAGTTTCTCATGATGGCAAAAAAAGAGCAGCAGATGGAATGTGCTTGCAGCAGAAAAAATGGCCCTAAGCCCTCCGGAACGCCTGCCATGAATTGTGTGGAGGCAGTGATGCACGACCAATCTCACGAGAGGATGCGGAGCGTCGTGCGACTCTCAGATCTGATCTCTCTTTGAATCCTCTGCGATGCTGTCTGGTTGGGTGTGTGGATTTTAGGTTTAGGGTTTGAGAGTCAACAGCCCTGAATAGGGTTTCTAGTGCCCTCTATTCGAAATCCTTATTAATGTTGCACCCGGTTTAGTGTGGGGCCCCCCCCCCCCCCTGAACAGTCGCGGGGGTGGATGGGGTCCTGAATAAACGGGCCCGGATTTTATATGATTTTAATAGGGAGGAGTTTAGATAGATTTAAAAGGGATCCGTATGAATCTAAAAGGGATGAGCTTATATGAATTTAAAAGGGAGCCGCGCGAATCGAAAAGGGGTCCGGGATGAGTTTATACATGAATTTAAAAGGGATCCATAGGCTTTTTCCAAATTCGGAGCCTCCAGGCCGGGGCCTGGACATTAAAGCGGGTCCCATATCAGTCCCATTATAGCGGGTCGGAGGGGGCCCCGTGACCACCCCCTTGTCGGATTGAACGAAACCAATTTTTCAAATAGTTTCTCAAAGGGAACTAATGGTTTCGGGCCGGTTGGAATGGATGAGGTCGGCCTTTAAAATCACAAGGTCCGGCTTTAAAATCATAAGGCCCGGCTGTAAGCCGGAGCCTCCGGGCCGAAACAAGCCCCAAATCCTAAAGAAAAATTTGCGGATTTCGGGGGCGGTTTGTCTTTATAGCGGGAGTCCCAAACAGTCAGCATGTCCTGAATAATTCGGCCAGTTTGTCTTAAAACGGGGGGCCGATACTAAACCGGGGTGCAACATTAAGGAATGTTCGGTAATAAGCTGGAACATCCCAACTTGAAGCTGTGGACGTGGCTGCCGGCGTGCTTTCGGAAGGCTAAGAGGCAGCACAGCGAAGGAAGGTCGCGTCACCCGAAGCCACAAGTGGGGTACACGATGAGGAGGGTGACTACGAGGTCTTTACAGGTGTTTGCTTTTGCTTCCCTTGATCCTTTTTCTACGATAAAGTGGCAAAAGGAGTGCGGAAAGCTGCCGTGCTGTTGGTGCTGCGGTGATTTGTCCGGCAGCTGCAGAGTCCAGTTCCACCGGATCATCCCTGAGGCCAAGACATTGACGACAACATCGGTGTACACCCCACCAGAGGTGCAGAAGGCCACGCAGGAAGCGGACATGTGTGCTCGTTTTCATGTCACATGGCGAACAATAAGAGAGCCTCGTAACTTGTAAACCTCTTCGCGAGATCGCGAGTGCAGTCGGGGAGTTTTTTGCACGTGCTTTCTGGGATACATGAGGTTGCCACCGTCTCGGCCGGTAGGAGCGTGGCCCTGCGAAGTTTGCTCCTCGCTTTTTCGCTGTGACCCAGTGCACGTCAGATACTAGAGTTCGTGCACGCTCGCGGTGTATGCACACGCAAGAACATGTATGTAGAAGCAACTTGGCCACGCGACACAATCGAAAAGAAACAACGCGATCCCGTGTGCATGGTCTACGTCTTACATGAGCACTGCTGTGCCCGCCTCGGTTGAGGACAAAACGTGATGCGTGCTTATCTTGTCAGGACAACGAGGCCTACGATCCATTCAAGCTGGTGCTCTGCAAAGCATCGGTATCTCTTTGTGGCTACTGTTGCATCACTCTGACGTGGTCAGTTCTCAAAGTTGTGGTCCCTGAATACATGGGGGCCGTCTAATAAACAGTAATCCCCAAAACAGACCCTACTTTAAAGAAATGACTACATGACATTGCTCAGCCAAGGATTCCTTTGCGGTGGGAGTGGTCTTGTATGCTCTCCTGATGAATGCTCTCCCACAGACCAGCAAAGGTTGCTCCTACGTGACTTGCTTGTGTGAGATAACCCTAAACCCCAAACCCAAACCCTAAACCCTAAACCCTAAACCCTAAACCCTAAATCCCCATGAGTCTGAGCTTCCGTGGCAACACACGCCGTAGACCAAGGAGAGGCACCCCAAGTGGAAGTTGTTGTCAACAAATGCGCAAGACCTTATCAAGCAGCTCATGGAGCCTGATCCGACTCACAGCTGGCTTAGGGTTTAGGGTTTAGGGTTTAGGGTTCAGGGCATTCAGATACTTGGGTGGTGGGGTCAGGCACTCGGGTCCTTTTCCAGCAGAGTCCTGTGCTTATGATCGAAGGTGTCTGAAAAGAGGGCCCCGCTTCTGAGCCTCCCCCCCCATGGTCTGTGTCTTGAAGTGCCAGGGTTGTACTTGGCAGTTGTAGCTCCGAAGGAACCGGCGCATCTCCATGTTAGACGCCTTGCAACATCCCTGGCTCCTAGCTCGAGGCTAATGCAAGATGCATGAACTCTGCACTCTGGTCACTTGCCTCATGAATGGAGTGATAGAATGCTGTGCTTTGGCAGTGCTTCCTTGCAGGCAGTTCCGGCAGTGCTGCGAGGCGCTTGCTTTTGTAAAGGGGCGGGGGGGGGGGGCATGGTGGACGCTTGCCCTTTGCAGGAGCTCGAGATCACAGACTCCCCTAGACAGAGACAGCGAGATGCAAGTGCTGCTCTCAGCGCAAGAGCTGAACAAGGCCTTGCAGCGCGAGTGCCTTGGCACTGGAATCATGGGAGTGCCTGGTGTTCTTGAGAGATGTAGCTAAGCGGCCCACTCTTAATTTTACCGCTACGTGACCCGCCTCGGCCCGGCCCAGCGCATCCGCGTGAGCATGGTGATTCCACAGCGCCCAAGTCGCTGGACCCCAAGCAATAAGGGTTGGGTTTAGGGTCTATAGGGTTCCGGGTTTATTGTTTTATGGTTTGGGGTTTAGGGTTGAGGGTTAGTTTGGGATTGAGGGCTTAGGGCTCAAGGTTCACGCTTTGGGGTTTAGGGTTTTTTTGGGTTTAGGGTTCGGCTTGGAGTGATCGTCGGGTTGAGCCAGGCCCCTCAGGGGGGGAGGGGTAGGGGGGGTGGGGGTGAAGGGGGGCAGCGGGAAGGGGGGGGGTTCGTTGAAGGTTTGAGGCTTAAGGTTTAAGGCTTAGACTTCTCGGCTCGTGCAGGGGGGGGGTGGGGGGGTGGGGGCTTCAACTGCCTCTGGTCCTGGCGAACCGTCCGCTTGCGGACCCCCGGTTTCCCAGGGGGGGTACCCATTTGAGGCAAAAAAAGGGGTCCGAAAAATGGTTTTGGGTGTGGGGGGAGGATTTGGAGGGGGGTGCCTGTTCTGACAACCTATACACCTCCGGCCCGAGGCCTCGGCGGATTATAGGCGACAATCTCGGCTGTTCTCAGCTTTCCGTAAATTCGGACGACGTCATGGCTTCGAGGCGTGGCTCAAGCTGCTGGCTTCTGAGTGGAAACGAAGAAGCTGAGAATGTTTGCCGTTGGTTCTGCTCCTTGGCACAGCGCTAGCATCGGCTCAATGGGCACAGCGAGGGGCTACCTCTGCTCAGGCAAATCCACCGACGAAAGTTTCGTCAAACTGCAGGACCCGTGCTCTCGAGACACGTTGTTGCCTGTTGTTGCAACGTGCATCTGGCGGGACGCTGCTGTCCTTAAATCACTCAAGCATCCGCGAGGAACGCTTGGCCTACACCCAGCAAGAAGAGCACAGAGCAGCACCTTGCCATTGTTGGTGTGGCTTGAATGCTTGGTAGCTGCTGTTGAAGTTGTTTAACGTTCACAGCAGCGTTACTTAAAGGAGCTGGGTGTGTCGAGCATCTAAGGACATCAACAAGAGGCTGTGTCAAATGGCGGACATGACACAGCGCTTGCGACTTGAGTGTCGCACCTCGTAGAAAACATGCTTTTGAGTATGCGCTGCGCTGTGCATTCAATGAGAATGTAGCATAGATTCGACTATGCATGTCTGTTTGGGGTAGGATCAAAAAAGGGTAGAAGTCCAACCATGTTCCATCCTTACGCAGAGAGCCAGACGAAATAGTCTTTAGTGACGGCCGACATGCAACTCCTCTCTTTCCCTTTTCATCCCTTTTCCTTTTTGGTTGTGAAGTGGAACATTCGGTGTGTGCCCAGGCAACCTCAGGTTTGTCCCAAAGGCGAACCGGGAAGACAATTTCGACGTTGCCGCTCGGGCAAAAGTCGTCGTGCAGTGAGACACGTCAGCCTCGACTCTGCCCAGCACGACATATGCAGTTGGCCAGCTTTTTTTATGGCAATTTGAGCAATGTTGCATCCGTCAGAGGCACGCATTAGGCTAGCACAACAGCTAAAAGGCGGGCCCTCAGGCTGGCTTTGCCCAGTTCAGGTTGAGTCAAAGCGACGAACCCATCGCGATTTGCACATGACTTTGACAGAACAAATCGCAGGCTGCGTGATAGCAGTCAGACAGCAATGAAGAGACATGAAGAGACCCTTTCCAGCTGCGAGGGTCTGGAATTGGGGGGCCGACTTGCCCCAAACTGGGCTACTTAGGGTAGAGGCTGGCCTAGCCTCGAGTCGAAGAACCGAGCTTTCGGGCTTGAGGATTCAAAATCACAGGGTTTTCTTCGGCTTGAGTCAATTGGCTTCCCACTTTCCAAGCGAGCTCACGCCATTCTGCATGGCGTGGGGAAAGCCTTCCGACGGCAGCGTATCGAAGTGCCTCGACAGGTAAGTGCCGGCCGGCACTGGATCACATCGGAATTCGGGAGCGAGATAAACTCCGCCAGGGAGCGGCGTAGCGCGATCCGGACAATTGTGGGCAGGCCAGTAGTCTCTTGGCCCACTGTGGTCGACATGGCGGCAAGCTTATGTCACTTTCGATGTTGCGCAGCAGGCTCAATGCTTTGATTCAGCGCCGGCGGGCAAACGAGTAGGAAGGTTAGGGGACCAAGACACCATGGTTCCCTTCCGGCTGGTCGGGCCGCTTGGCTTGTCCCAGTCGCCGAGGATGCTGAACTGGTGTGACGCACCAGGGTCATCTTGGAGGAAGCTGTTGAACTGTTGTCCTGCGGACCTTGCACTGCTGGACATGCAAGAGGGCAAGCGGGCACCAAGCAAGGGTCAAGCGTTTGGGATCTTAGATCTTGAGCCTTGATGGGACTGTGGAACAATGTGGAACAAGGGCTTGAAACAGCTTCTAACCGGGGCGGACGTGGTGGGGCGCAGGGACAAAGGGAGCTTTCGGCAACAGATGCGACTAAGCTGGGACATTTGGGACGCTGGTGCTGCGTGGAAAGCGTTGTCCACAGCCGCACCAGGGCCGATTCATGCGTAGTGAGCTACAGCTACGCGGCTTGCTCAGCCTCACGGCATCGCTCTGCGAGGTGTTCAGTGGCTACAGCAAGCTGAATGAAGATGCCATTGGCCTTATTGGCCTGCTGATGCAGGCCTTCAAAGGCGCGTTGGGCCACGTACCATGTTTGAAGGCTTTCATCATCACACGCACAGCATCAACTTCATGCAAAAAGCCCACCACCTTGGGGTAAGCTGCCCTGAACCCTAAACCCTAAACCCTAAACCCTAAACCCTAAACCCTAAACCCTAAACCCTAAACCCTAAACCCTAAACCCTAAACCCTAAACCCTAAAACCCTAAACCCTAAACCCTAAACCCTAAACTCTGAGTGTAACTCGCACTGCTTGACTGCTTGCTTCTGCCCTTCTGCCAGAGGCCCAGAGCCGGTCATGATGATCGAGCTGAAGTTGAGGCTTTCGACCATATTAGTTCAGGGTTTAGGGTTTAGGGTTTAGGGTTTCGGGTTAGGGGTTTAGGGTTTAGGGTTTAAGGTTTAGGGTTTAGGGTAAGAAAAGCAGGATGCTCCTTCACATGGCGGAGCAGCTGGGCCGGGAACGAGGCTTCATCTCCTTCCACATAGGACAGGCTCTGCCACAGTGAGCAAAACGTACGGCGTGTGCCACAGCTTTTGCGCGACACTTTCCCACTTTCCACACGACCCACCCTTCTGCCGTTGCGTGTCGTGTCCTCCATCGGCTGCAATCTGCAAGGACGGCCAGAGGCACTTCACTCTGTGAAAGCGCAACTGCGGTTTGCCAAGATTCAGGGCTGCAGGCTGGAGCAGTGTCTGGCAAGAGTTCATATGTGGGAACGGTGAAGCCAACGTCAAAGTGCTGGTGTCAAACGCTCCAGGCAGTACTTGGTGGGTAGCTCCGCGCCACACATGCAGAATCTTGATTGCACAGCCAGACGAGCATTCTTGTTCGGCAGCATTTGTGCAGAACAAAAGCAAGTAGTATTGTTCTTCTTGTTAAGCCTTAAGCCGTAAACCCTAAACACCCATTGTTACCGCTGTCCTCCTGTGTCTGCTGAAGGCCTGAAGTGGTCTCATGCGCTGACGGACTGCTGCCCAGCCTCAGGCCAGCTGAGCCTGAGATCGCCCAAGCCGAAACCCAAAAAATTGAGATCCTGATGTCCCCCAACCCGCAGAACCCTCAACCTGGACCAGGAGGCCGAAACCCCATGGGCATCCTTAAGTAGATAGATTATTTGAAATCCCCAAAAAACAAACACCGTTTCCAAAACGATCGATAGAACGTTTCCAACTTCCAAAACGATAGGTAGAATATCTCCCAAGGGGACCAAGAGAAGCACCCAGACGTGGCTGCTGAGAGAAGTGGGTTGACAGGAAGAGAGGCGAGAGGCCCCTAGAAGCCAGCCGAAGAAGACGCGAGGGTTAAGGAACCAAGACCCCAACGGGCGCCCAAAAGCTGCCCGGGTTTCAGGTGCAAGCTCCTGCAAATATTCGATGCATGAGTTCACAGATTCTATGTATGGGTTCCTCATACATATTCTCTGTACAGGTTCAAAGATTTTATGTATGGGTTTCTCGAAAAACATGGGAAAACGCCAAAAACCCCGAAAAAATAACCCCCCCCGAACGAAGCCCAAATTCTATCTATTCAAGAGATGACTATAAGCCTAAACCCTAAACCCCCAAACCCTAAACCCCTAAACCCCTAAGCCCCTAAGCCCCTAAGCCCCGAAGCCCCTAAAACCCCTAAACCCCTAACCCCTAAAACCCCTAAACCCCTAACCCTAAACCCCTAAACCCCTAAACCCCTAAACCCCTAAAACCCCTAAACCCCTAAACCCTAAACCCCTAAACCCCGAAACCCCTAAACCCCTAACCCCAAAACCCCTAAACCCCTAAACTCTAAACCCCTAAACCCCTAACCTCTAAACCCTTAAACCCCTTAAACCCCTGAAACCCCTAAACCCCTAAACCCTTTAAAACCTCTGAACCCCCAAACCCCTAAACCCTTTAAAACCCCTAAACCCCTAAACCCTAAACCCTAAACCCTTAAACCCCTGAAACCCTTTAACCCCTAAAGCCCTAAACCCCTAAACCCTAAACCCTAAACCCTTAAACCCCTGAAACCCTTTAACCCCTAAACCCTAAACCCTAAAACCCAAACTCCAAACCCTAAACCCTCTGGAAGGCTGGCCGAGGAGCCCATCCTAAGCACCTCGGAACTTCAAGCCTTGGAAGCTGCAGAGACCCTTGGAATATCGGGGGAGGGGTTTAGGTTTTAGGTTTGGGGTTTAGGGTTTAGGGTTTGGGGTTTAGGGTTCAGGGTTTGGGGTTTAGAGAGGTTTGGGGTCTGGGGCTGGCTGTTGACGCTGTTGCGGGTGGTTTCTCTCATCTCGAAGAACACCCAACCCTTTCCCACCCAATTCATGGTGTTAGGGTTGTTCAGGTTCGAAGCTTGCTTTGCTTGGAAGGAATCAGATACAATCGCTGTTGAACTATTGCCAGCTCTCGCTTAGGCCAGCAGAGGATTCGGAAACTGAAAACACGTGGGTTTGGAAGCTGAAAATCACTGAGAAAAGCAGCAGCGGATTCGAAAACTGGAAAAACGTGACTCGGGAAAACTGGAAGATGCAGATTCGGAAAACGTAAAGCGCGGATTCGGGAAACTAAAAGCGCGGACTCATGGGGAAACACGTGACTCGGGCAACTGGACAAATGAGGAGTCGGAAGCCGGGAAGCTGGAAACCGCTGATCGATTCGGGAAACCGTCGATTCGGGAATCGCAACGAGTGAAATGCGCTTGACATGACATGTTACCATCCGCCCCCAGCCCTCCCCGCATGCCCCCTCTACCCTGCCTCCACGCCCCCTCTACCCCGCTCTGTGCCCCTCTACCCCCCCCCCCACCCTACTCACTTCCTTTCCTGAAATGGACAATTTCCTAACTCGTGTGGTTTCCTGAATCACGTGAAGCCAGTTTCCTCAATCGCCTAGTTTCTTGAACCGCAGATTCCTGAATCGCTGGAGTTTCATCCTGGTTTCCTGAATCGCGTCCAGATTCTGAATGACCCTAAACCCTAAACCCTAAGCCCTTAACCCTAAACCCTAAACCCTAAACCCTAAACCCTAAACTCTAAACCCTAAACCCTAAACCCTGAACCCTAAACCCTAAACCTAAACCCTAAACCCCACTTGGCCGAGGAACTCGGTGATGCAGGGCCACAGGAACACTTCGGAGTGGCCCCCCCGCTGCATCCTAACCTGTCTGATGTTGCCCTGACATTCCTGGCAAAGTGGCCCTACATATACCCTTTAAGGGATGATATAGGGGCCTTATATATACCCTTTAAGGGATTATATAAGGCCCTATATATACCCTTTAAGGGATGATATAGGGGCCCTATATATCCCCTTTAAGGGATTATAATTTGGCCCTACATATACCCTTTAAGGGATGATATAGGGGCCCTATATATCCCCTTTAAGGGATTATACAAGGCCCTACATATACCCTTTAAGGGATGACATAGGGGGCCCTATATATCCCCTTTAAGGGATTCTATAAGGCCCTACATATACCCTTTAGGGGATGACATAGGGGGCCCTATACATCCCCTTTAAGGGATTCTATAAGGCCCTACATATACCCTTTAAGGGATTATATAGGGGCCCTCTATATCCCCTTTAAGGGATTCTATAAGGCCCTACATATACCCTTTAAGGGATTATATAGGGGCCCTATATATCCCCTTGAAGGGATTATCTAAGGCCCTATATATACCCTTTAAGGGATGATATAGGGGGCCCTATATATCCCCTTTAAGGGATTATATATGGCCCTACATATGCCCTTTAAGGGATTATAGGCAGCTCTGGCTCAGGTTCGCCTTCCTCACTGGCATGATCGACAAGGCCCCGTGCCAGGATTGCAGAGCGAAGGCTGTGAAGCACAGGACGAGCAGTCTTGTGAGCCGCGGATGAGGGTTTAGGGTTTAGGGTTTCGGGTTTCGGGTTTGGGGGGTGGGGTTTAGGGTTTAGGGTTTACCGTCAGGTGCATCAGCACGTTGGCATGGTCATCGTCAACTTCATCCAGGAGATTGCCACGAAGATTCCGACTCCGATAGATGTGGCTTGCCGTGGGTACAGCCTTGCTAAGCTTGCCTAAGGACCTTTACCCATCATGACAGCAGCAGGCAAAGCAATAACCAAGAGATCGACAGTTCGTATGAGCACTTTTGCCGGAACTTTGATCAATACTGCCTGGAATGAAGCACAGGGTTGAGACAAGAACTCGCCAATGCTGAGATGAGGGTATGGCATGCTGAGAAGATATGCGTATCACACATCAGGAAGACTTTTGCAGCTTAAGCAGTCGAAAATCCAAGGCCGTGTCTGATAAAATCTCGGATGCGTCCCCGGCTTCGACACCCACGCCCAATTGCAACAGCTTGGGGTCTGGAATCTCGGCTGCAAAGATTCGTAGGGTTTCGGGTTTAGGGTTTAGGGTTTAGGGTTGCTGCAACATCTGCTCTTTGCCCATTGAGTGGTTTTGCGACGTGACAGGATCCTGGCGGGAGCGGTCTGCCAGTGGTGATGGGGGGATGCAGGTTGCTCCATGGCCGCAAAGAAGCAAAGGGGATTCAACTGCTCACCTTTTGGGCACAGTGCGGCGCTGTAGCGCTTGAGCAGGACCCTAAACCTCATCAACGCTCCGAGAATGAAGGAAAATGGCGCCTCACACGGGCGGCCATGGCGGAGAGGATTGATTGTCAGTGACATTCGATCGCATGCTTCTCAGGACGTTCGAAAGCGACAGCTGACGCCGAACAGCCCCAGCGATTTTCAGAAGATACGCCCACTATTTCAGCAGCAGACTTCTCCACCTCTCGGACTGCAGATGCAGAGTGCGCCAGCTCTGGGCAATCGCCAGCACACTCCACAGACTCCACAAAATCTCTCCGGAGGGCAGCTACTTCGGCAGCTGTCGGACTCCGCCTCAGTTCCACCGCCAAGCAGCATCATCTGTGTGCATACCTCAAGGATAATCGCAACAGTAACTGAATATGTTCTGTAGCATGTGCATATATGTATATACAGAAATACATATGTATCCCACAACCCCTTTTCTCTTTTGCGAGCTGAGAATCCCACCTTCGACGCATCGGAGCTCCCTGGAATCCAAATTCTAGTATTGCCCCCCGTGTTTCTTGTAGTTTAGTTTTTTCTTTCCAGTGCTCAATCTGGCCATATCTTGTAGCAGCTCAGGAACATCAATGGATACATGGCAACACTGCAGGCTGCTGCATGCATCGCTGTCATGTGCAGTCAAAACTTGAGACCTACAACTTGGGCTGAAGCTGAAGCGGAAGACTGTTGGGAGGCAGCTGCTGAGGACAACGCGCGCAACATGCAGGCTCTTGTGCCGACTCAATGTAGGGCAAGGGTTTGACGTGTTTCGACAGGGTTCCAGTCTCAACTGAAGGAGGGCTCGTGAGATTGTCCCTGTTTGACCCAGGAGCTTCTGGGTCAATTGAATCTGAGCCAAATGTCTCAGGACGAAGCCGTGGGTGTGCTACGCGTGCTCACTGTCGCGAGACATGCCCCCTGAGCAAGCAGCCTGTGAGGAGCATGGCCTTGGCTCACGGATTCCTTTGCATCTGAGCACGCCTGAACATACGCCAATCCACCCAGGTCTTTCAGGCTGGGGGGATAGACTCTGCCTCTGACTTTACTGTAGGAGGTGATATCTTGCGCTAAGTGGCTTCGCAACTCCGTGCAGGCCATGGTGCAGGACTACTGCTGTCACAGATGGTCCAAACAAGTGCAGCGCATCTACAGGCCGTGTCAGTTCCCTTGGTGGTGGCATCTGCCGGGGGGGTTTTCTGATGGCTTTTGAGCAGGTGCCGATGCCGGCCATGTGTCCACAGGTTCCGCCGCCTGTATTGGAGCAGCCACTGTCACCTCAGCCGGAGAGCAGGACAAACCCAACTTCAACCTTCCTTTCAGAATTGAGTGCAGTCGTGCAGCAGCTTCCGGCACTCCAGCTCCAGGAATGTCATCATCTCAAAGGGCACGATTGGCCACCCACACAGCTGCCGCGGTTTGGGGTGCAAGTTTGCATCAAAAGAGCGTGGGTGTCGGGAAGGCAGGCGTCGTGTGCACTCACGGCTCCCGTCGGCTTGGCAGACCCTGGGGCGCGTAAAGAGAGCCTAAGCCCTGCCCTGCAGGTGCAGACTGTGCGCGTTGCCACCTTTGCATCTGGAGCTCTGGGGTTCCTTGAAAATCCTTCTGAGAGAGAGTATTAGGGCCTACCACATTGGGGTCCGTATTATGAAGGATTCCACTTTGCGGGTTTATTTTAGGGGTCCCTTATTCTCGTCAACCCCCATATCAGGACAGAGTTACTATCTGCTACTAGCTACTGAGCTGCAGCTCGTATTTGACGCATACCAGGGCCAGGCACTGATGCATACTCTTCCGCGGAAGACACACGTGGAACTTTGAAGTACAGGGTAGACCCCCCCCAACGCTAAACCCTAAACCCTAAACTCTACAGAAAGGAAACCCTAAACTCTGAACCCTAAACCCTAAACCCTAAACCCTGAACCCTGACCCCTAAACCCTAAACCCTAAACCTGAGAGATGTTCCCCTCCAGGAGTCGAGCTTCAGAAAAGGCGGCAGCTGAAGCTGAGAAGGCAAATGTCACAAACAGTACACCGTAGCGCCATGAGGATGAAGAAAGGGTTTAGGGTTTAGGGTTTAGGGTTGAGGGTTTAGGGTTTGGGTTAGGGTGTTTCCGAAATTATCTTATTGGGGTCCCCATTACAAGGGACTCCTGCACGTTGGGTTAGCCGTAGACCCCCTAATACATGCATGTGGGATTAGAAGGTCATGAAGAATGCTTACGTTAAGGTGGTGGCTGAGCAGGTGGTGGAACATGGTGCACACAAAAAAGTGCACATAAAGTGCCACCATAAGGCTTCCCCCCTGTCTGGGGATGTCTGAGGAGACTTTTGTGAGTTGGCCCAGACACTTCCTGCCCTGCGTGAGACCCAGCACAAATAGGTAGCCGTTGCGGCACAGTGTGCCAGCTGCACTTCGCTGTGTTTGAGACTCAGCGGATGTGTAGCAGGCACTTCTCTCTGAATTCTTCGCAGGTTTTCCCGCTACAAAAAAAACAACCCCCCTGTGTCGTGATGGTTTTTGCGCCTGTGTCCGCCTGGAAGCAAATTTTTCATGCAAGGCTAGCGCTGAGCAAGATCACGTGCCTTTGGCAAAAGTCGGATCTTTCTTTGCGTTGCCACCTTCGCCCTTCGCCTCACTTTCGATGAGAGATGAGCCTGCGAAGTGTTCACCGCGCTCGCTGGCCACCCAAACACCTTTGTGTTAACTAGCTTAAGTAGCTTAAGTAGCTTAAGTAGCTTAAGTAGCTTAACTAGCTTAACTAGCTCCGTGATGGCTCTCGGTGGCTCCCTGGTCTTGCTGAAGCCCCTGGTGGGCAGATGGTGGGCAAGATGATTTCTCGGTTTCTCGGTCTCACCCAACGTGGTGCCAAGCCGTGTTGGATTGTCGAAAGGAGCTGCGCGCGTTTGCACACCCTACACCCTAAACCCTACACCCCCAAAAACCCCTAAACCCCAAAAGCCCCTAACCCGCAAACCCTAAACCCTAAACCCTAAACCCTAAACCCTAAACCCTAAACCCTAAACCCTAAACCCTAAACCCTAAACCCTAAACCCTAAACCCTAAA
>CAJNDS010000970.1:0-47141 GCA_905221605.1 Symbiodinium natans
GCAGCAGCAGCAGATATCTCAAATGATGTCGCTGGTGCAGCAGCTGGTCCAGGACCGGACAAGTGCTGAGAAGAAAGGCAAGGGAGCTGGTAGCTTGAGTAGCATCAGTGACAGCGTGGACCATGCCATGGAGGTTGATGATGGGAACGGCGCTCCTATCAGGAATCCTAAGGCAGACTCATATGTGCCGAAGTTGCCCATGTTGGATGGTGGACGCATGAACAAGGGTCGGCGTGCCGAGATCGAAGCATGGGTTGAGTACCTTGAAGTGTTTTTGCCATGGATTGCCTTGTTTGATGATAGGATACCGTCGGAAGTGCAGGCTTGTTTTGTGAAAGACAAGCCAATCTTGAACAAAGACTTGGCGAAAGGAGAGAGCATTAGGAGTACCAGAGTGTTCCTTTACCTTCGGCAGTCCTTTGCGAACTTTTCCCGTGGGCTTGACATTTTGAAGCAAGTTGAGCGTGAACAGCTTGGGGTTCCGGCAGGCTATGAGGCGTTGAGGCGCTTGCATCAAGATCTGTCGGTTTGCTCGAGGATAGAAGCCTCGACCTTGCGAGAAGAGATGTTGAGATACCAACCCCCTGCCTCTACGAAGGATCGTTTTTTGGAAGTGTTTCGCAGCGTGCAGGTTGAGCTTGCAAAGTATGGTCGACTTGTTGCTGCGTTCCCAGACCTTGCGTTGAGTGAAGCGGATCAGAGCATGATTGTGTTGAAAGGTCTTGATGCAGATGTGAAGAGGTACATCTTGTTGCATGCGAAGATTGACTCCATGAGTGAGCTTGAGACTGCGATCAAGTTCTACGACGCAAATATCAAGATCCTTACCTTCGCCGATTCCGGGAGAGGTCGAGACCGCAGGAACAACAACGACATAGCGAATCCGCTGAACTTCAAGGGCGATGGAAAGGGGAAGGACAAAGGGAAGGAAAAGGGGAAAGATAAAGGAAAGGACAAAGGGAAGGACAAGGGAAAGGACAAAGGTCGCTCAGGAAAGGACAAGCATGACAAGAAGGGAGAGAAAGGTGGAAAGGGGAACGCTACTCAAGACCCTGGGAAAGGGGGCGGTGGTAGCTCTGGTAGTGACCCAAAGCACGACAAGCGTGCCAACGTGAAGTGCTACAACTGCAATGAATTGGGGCACTATTCAAACCGATGCCCTAAGAAAGCGGCCAAAGGTGTGGCGGCAGCAGCGACGCTTCTCGAACCGCAATTGGCGGCTTTGACCTTGGAGGGCCCGCACGTGTTTGCAGCGGCAGTTGGTTGCGAGTTCTTTGATATCGCTCAGGGAGATTCCGACAATGAGTCGAGCTTGAGCGATGGTGATTGGGAAGCCTTTGGAAGGTCGTGGTTGTTGGAGAGTTCAGAGGCCACAGTTGAGCTTGGAACCTCGCAGCTTGGAAGCCTAGAGACCCCCGTTGAGCTTGAGAAGGCCCCAGTTGAGCTTGGAACATCGCAGCTTGGAAGCCTAGAGACCCCCGTTGAGCTTGAGAAGGCCCCAGTTGAGCTTGGCACGTCGCAGCTTGGAAGCCTAGAGACCCCCGTTGAGCTTGAGAAGGCCCCAGTTGAGCTTGGAACGTCGCAGCTTGGAAGCCTAGAGACCCCCGTTGAGCTTGAGAAGGCCCTGTCGACGCTTGGTGAGCATGGATTGAGTGAATTTCATTTTCATGACATGAGCATGGCAGCCCCGCATGTGACACATGGTAGCAGCTCTGAAGCCATGGACTGGTGGTTGCTGGACTCCGGAGCGTCAACGCACCTGATCAGCGAGGAGACACTGCAGCATGTGCAAGTGCTGAGCCTGAGTGAGCATGTTGGTAGAGATTGTGTGACTGCCACGGGTGCTTCCATAGGGGTTCAGAAGAGTGCTGTGGTTCGCGTTTGCTTTGCCGTGGAGAGATCCAGTCCTATCGTCGTTGAGTTCGAAGCCCTGGTTGCACCTGTGCGATTTAATCTCCTGAGCCTAGGACGACTCCTGAATAGGAACTGGACAGTCTCTTTTGCCCCCCATCTCCACGTGCAAGCTGGTGGTTTTAAATTTAAGGCTGTGTGGTCCAACAACTGTTGCTGGTTGCAAAGTCATGCGGTGGCACGGGCCTGTTTGGTGTCTCAAGAACAGAGCGCAGCGCAGCAGATTGCAGACCCCTCGTGTACGAGGCCTTCCGCAGCCCGAGAAGATGGCCTCCTCCAGCGAAAGCGAAGTGGAATGGCGCATGGAAGGGAAGGACAAAGGGAAGCTGGTCCGGAGAGTCGTTGCGACTCAAGCGGCCTCAATCTCGGTGGGAGAAGAGGACTTCGAGGAGAGCACCCGGTTGGCCACAGCTACGTCCACGGAGACAGAGGGCGCAATCCTCTTGGTGCCCGCGGATGCCGAGTCCCAGGTGGTGTTGAAGCCGGGCGAGATCGAGACCCCGGGACCCGCCAAAGTTCCTCAGCAGAAGCCCATGCCAAAGAAGCCGAAAGTGAAGAAGATGCCCCAGAAGCCCCTCGTGAAGAGAATGCCAAAGGCAGCGAGCTCTTCGTCGACAAAGAGGACCCCCGTGAAGCTGGTGCCTCGTTCCGATCGCCAGCAGCCGTGGTTGACGTTGTGGAGTGCAAGTTCAAGGGCAGTGAAGAAGCAGAAGCTCAAGGAGAGTCGCATGACGTCAGCTGCAAGGTCCGATTTGAACCGCTTTCGAAAGGAGAAGAAGGGCCCAGAGAGGCGAACGCTGGAGGAGCACCTCAAGGAGCATTTTTTGCAGTGCCTGGACCGCAAGGCCCCCTACACTGTGACGACCATCTCCGAGATCATCAAGGAGAAAGCAAAGCCCCCGAGCCCACCGAGGAAGGAAGCCGACTCCCCGGGGTACCCGGAGAGGTTGCCTACCCCTCCGCGGGTCCCGCCACGTCGACGCTTGCCCACGCCGCCGAGGAATCCGACATCGCCATTGGCCAGCGCATCACGGGCACCAGCTACGCCGCCAAAGACATCGCCATTGCCACCACCACCGACCAATCCCGGAACGCCTACTTCAAGTGGATGGAGTGTGGTGACGGACCGAAAGCGCTGAGTGCAGTCAGCCAGAAAGGATCTTCCCAGGCGGTGGCGAGCAGCAAAAGTCTTGATGTGCTTGATGGTTGTGCTTGCGCTTGTGATGTTGGCATGAGTGGCATGGTTGGCATGAATGGTTGGCATGAGTGGCATGGTTGAGCATGTGTGTGTTGGTGAGCTTGATCAGGAGAAAGCACCGGCCCCAGACGGCGACCAGGCGTGGTTGCTGCATGGTGATCAGGAGTTGCTTCACCAGGAGTTGTTCACCGTGAGCATGTGTTGCGAAGTCATGTTCCTTTTAATTCCAGCTGTGAGCATTGCGTGCGTGGTAGAGGTCTTGAACCAGCTAGGAAAATCGAGAGGGATTCCGGAGAGGGAGCCCAAAAGGAGGTTCAGATCGACAAGTTCTTCTACAAGGGGATTTGGTTCCTGGTGTTGGTGCTTGTTGGTTGCTTTGCCATCGGAACAGTGATGTACCGTGAAGTTTCAGGACCGCGTGGAGCAGCAGCGCGTGAGGTGATGCTTGGAGAGATGTCGGCGTGGGGACGTAGTGTTGGCTTGGTTGGTGTTGAAGCGCGTGACTTGTCGGTTTGCGTGAAGTCGGATCTTGAGGGGGTAGTGAAGAACCTTGCTCAGGGTTTTGCTGATACCATGACCGTGGGTGCGGTTGAGGTGTCTGATGTTCCGGTTGGTCGGCACGCCCCGGTCGCAGAGAGGGCCATCCGAACACTGAAGGAAAACGCGAACACGTTGTGCGCCGGATTGGAGCAAGTTGGCCTAGAGCCATGCGGCAGAGGAGTCAGCTTCCTTCTCTCTCACTGTGCTCAGGCACACAACCGCTACCAAATCCAGCCTGGATCGGCAATGACTCCTGAACAACGTAGTTTAAGAACTATGAGGCAGCCTCGGGCGATATACGTCTGGGGAGCGTCAATCTTGGCCACACCTCCGCCGAGTCTACGACAATTCATCACGGGCAGATATGGACAGGCTGCCTACTTAGGCCCTGAAGTCGCGGGTGGCAGTCATCTGGTGCAGTTCCGACTGAAGGATGGTTCGTTGAAGATTGCCCGGTCAGCCCGAATCAGGATGTTGGTGCCCATGACCTTTGAGTTGTCAGCCTTGCGTGGTATTTGCCGTATGTTGCCCGAGCGTGCTGGTGACGTTGTGCGTGGCTTGCCAGCGGTTGATCAAGGGAACATGCGGGATCTTCCAATCCCAAACACCGAGACTCGCGGACCGCCAGCGTCATGGGTCGAGGAAAATGGCAGGACCCCGAGGTGTCGAGCGTGTCGATTGAGGGGTGTTCCGGCGGACAAGGCGTGGCACACTCAGAAGTGTCGTGACAGATACGCTGCGTACGTGAAGAGCTCTTTTGATCCGAATCAGTTTGTGCTTGATGATGCCCAGCATGAGTTGGAGATCGAAGGAGTTGAGCTTGATCTTGGTTCGCGTGCTTTTGGTGAGCTTGACGTCGGGTTGGAGTTGCCTGATGATGTGCAGGATTATGAACCGACTGAAGATGAGGGAGAGCGAGGTCTCGGTGATTCCTTCCTGCCTGAAGGGGTGCTTGAGGGTGAACTTCGTCCCGGAGACTCTGTTGGAGTTGAACCTGCAGCTTCAGAAGAGGCTGACTTCATGGAAGTTGAGCCAGAAAGCCTGGATCGGGTGCCAGAGCCAGAGTCTGATGCCATGGTCAACAACGTCTTGTTCCGTGAGTCGTTGGGTTTCGCCGCTGTTGCAAATCCCAGTACCGGAGGACAGACAGTGAAGCTTGGTGGTGAGACTCTTGTGGTTGAAATGCCCTCGTCTTCCAAGGATGATGTCACCGGACATGCATTGGACCTTGGTCTGACATACGAAGGCATGTTGCGTGAGTTGAGTGCGCTTGAGTCCCTTGCAGTCGGTGATGTGATTTGGCATGTGGATCCGAAGCAGAAAGTGATATCCACAAGATGGGTGTCAAATGCAAAGCTGGAGCGGGTTGACGGCAAAGAAAGACCACTGGTCCGTTGTCGGGTTGTTGCGCGTGATTTCGCCCAGGGAGCAACGGCTGCTCAGCTTGGCATTTCTGCGGCGACCAGCTCAGCCGAGGCATTGAGGACCTTCCTTTTTTATGCCGGCTCGAAGAGGCAGAACGTCGTAGGCCTCGACGTCAGTACGGCGTTTTTGTTCGCAGAGTTAGAAGAAGAAGACGGCGCGGTGGTAGTGCGGCTTCCTGCTGGAGTTACCGGTCCCAATGGACGCCCTGGGTTCATGCGACTTCGCAAGGCTCTTTATGGGTTGAGAGCCGCGGCCCAGACCTGGGCTCGTCATCTCGCAAAGCTCCTCAAGCGCCTCTGCGACCTCACTCCATGCGAGACAGAGCCATGCCTCTTCTCCGGTGTGGTTCTCGGTGGACAGAGGGTGGCAGTGTTGTGCTACGTAGACGATCTCCTCATCAGCGGCGACAGCGACGAGGCCATCTACTACGTGGTGGAGAAGCTTAAGAGCGCGGTAAAGATCAAGGTGACCGCTGACTTGGATCGTGATCAGCAAATCACGTTTCTTGGTCGTCAAATCACCAGGAAGAAGGGCGAGGACTCTTTGGTGATTGGCATGGCAGGCGAGTACTACCAGGAGATCTATGAGGGTTTTGGACTTGGGAAAAGTCCGAAGTCTTGCCCGACGCCGCCGAATCTTCGAGAACTTTATGACAGAGAAGAAGAAGTCTTGGAGCGGGAGTTGAGCTCGGAAGCTGCTGCTCGATATCGCTCTACGCTGGGACGCCTTTCATGGTTGGCCATGACGCGCGTGGATCTAGCATATTATGTTTCCATGCTAGCTCGAGGCCAGGCCAGTCCACGTGAGAAGCATGAACGTGCGATGCGGATGGTATTACGGTATCTTCGGCATGTTCAGGACTTTCGACAAATCGTCCATCCAGTTGATGAACGGAGCCTTCGGTTGGATTGCTACGTGGATGCGTCATGGGGCAGTGAGAGGAGCGTTGATCGCAAGAGTGTGAGCGGTGGTTGCATCATGCTTGGTGGTTTCTGCTTGAAAGCGTGGTCACGGCTTCAACAAGCTGTCGCTCTCAGCTCAGCAGAGTCGGAGTTGTACGGATTGGTTGAGGGAGCAAAGGAATCACTTTCAATCCGAAGGGCAATTTCCCACGTGTTTGGATGGGATGAGTTGTGCGCACCGCACCTCTTTTGCGACTCCGAGGCCGCCATTGCCATCAGCAGGGCTGACGGCTTGAGGCGTGTCAGACATATAGATCTGAGAGCATGCTTTATACAAGATCAGCTCCGACAGCGACTTCTCTTCATCTTCGGAGTGCGAGGAGCCTCCAACGTCGCTGACCTCTTCACAAAATCGTTAGATGCCCGGACTACGTTGAAACACATGTTGAGCCTTGGTTTGTCCGAAGTCACTGTTGCAGCTTGTGTTGGTGAGTTGGCGTGTTTCGTTGGCTTGCTTGGCGCTGCTGTGGCTGGCAAGGATCATGTATCTCTTGCAGATCGGTATCGTTTGATGGAGTTTGCCAAGTGGTTGGTGGTTGAGTTCTGTGCGCCTCCTATGTCGAGCATGTTGGCTGCGTCGCGAGCGTGCTCCTGGGTTGGTGTGTTGACTGTCAGTGAGGCAGATGACGGCGGAGATCCGGCCACTACAGCGCAGCTTCAACAGATCTGCACTCTCCACATCCGCAGGGGGGGTTTCGTCTACTTGTGGGCTAGTACTCCGTGCACCGGTGGTTGTCTGTACCAGCATCTACATGCACGTGATCCAGCCTACAGACGCGGTCGGTTGGCACGGCACTGGTCGCTACACAGGAAGCTGTGGAAGGCTTTTATGTCGCTGTGTGACTACGTCCATGCTTGGTCGATCGAGTGGCCCCGAGCCTGTGCTTACTGGTCATGGAACCAGACTATCCGTTTTCTGCAGTCGCGACCGTACATGTTGCACGATGTGTTGGTTGACGGTTGCTCGCTTGGCATGCGTGGTCGAGATGGCGAGTTGATCTACAAACGTTGGCGTGTCATCACGACGATGGAGTCGGTTGCTCGCGGCTTGTCGGTCTTTCGGTGCCCAGGTGATGGTCATCCACATTCCGCCAACTTCGATCTCAAGAATACCCAACACTACCCGGCGAAGTTGACGAACGCTTTCTTGCACGCGTTAAACGCATGACACCGCGAGATTTGCTCAAAGTTTTCCCTCTTTTTACTTTGCCTTCGGTACGGTGTATAGAGCATAGGACGTGCCATGGCTGATATGGTTGAGGTTGAAAACGCTGTGAGGCGCACTTGGGTTCGAGAGCTCTGGATGCAATGGGTTCCTCAGCAGCAGGTGGAAGTCAGTTTGATCGCCTTCCTTGCGATGTTTTCCTTGGCGATGCTTGGCAGCTTCCTCGCTGGAATCTTTGTGCAGCAATACCGACAGCGTCACAGCCATATTCTATCTTTGAGTGAGCTTCTTACCTTTCTTCCGGTGGAACAAAGTCGGAGAGCAATTATCACTACGCGGCATGGATACGCCTTTCATGTTCGCAGCGATTGCCCCGCCCTGCGCAATACCCACCCAGGCAATCTGCAGCGTCGAGTTGCTTGTGAGCTTTGTCTGCAATACTTGCGCGTGGACCAGCCGACACCCACCGTGTCGAGGGGGGGTGTAGAAGTTCGAGAACTGTGCGTCATCCTGTGAGGGTGCGACACGGTGAGTTTTGCAGTTTGCAGTTTTGTGTGCATAGCTTGGAGTCTGCTCAGCTTTTGAAGTTTTCCCAGTAGCCTGAGTACGATTAGTGGTGCAGGAACGTTTTGCCTCGTAGGGAACCACTCTCGTCGAGTTTCGTGACTTGAGGGTAGTTTTGGAGGTCTTTTAAGCCGAGCTGTCAAGTTGGAGAGCTGTGATACGTTTTCCACTTTGGCTCAAGTGACGAGCACTGGTGTGAGTGCTGCAAGCCAAAACAGAAGTGTTGTCCGAGTGTCTGAGCTTGCTTGCTTGGTTTGGACTTGTGTGAGTTGGCTTGGTTGTATCCTTGGTGCCTTGCTTGGCATCTTGGGTTTTTAACGTAAAGAGGTGCTGTGCTAGGAACCTACCCACAGTGTTTAGGAGTAGAAGTTCCATGGCTGAGTGTTTTTACCTGAAGTACCTTTGTTTTCCCATGTCTGGCAGACAGTGTTTGAAGCTGGAGAGCCGTGCTCGCATTGGCTCAAGATGAGCGGAGCTCGAGAAGCTGTGAACAGCGCAGTGAAAAGAGTCCGCACTTCGTGCTGTGAGGGTTAAGTGTAGTCTTGACCTGAGGTCCCTTAGGCCCCGTAGCTGTGCCACGAGTTTCAACGTGGTAGCGGAGCTTCGTGCTCCAGCATGGACACTGGTGAAGAACGTGTGCCTGGACGAGACCGTTCTCCGAGAGGCCGCAGTGCAAGCAGCCTAAGTTCCACAGGGCTTTCTGATGCAAGGTCACCAAGTGCCCGTGGGAGAAGAGAACGTGGAAGGTCTTTGCCAGCGCGACCAGCTTCAGTTCCACGCGGAGTAGACCCAAGGCAGTGGACAGCTACGACTGGAGCAGGCCATCAGCCACCAGTCGGGGCTGTGCCCTCGTTTGGACCTCAGTTCTACCAGATGGGAACACCCCCTCAGACAGCACCACAAGAACCCCTTCAAGTTCCGAATATGCAGTTGCCCGTTGCACCTGGAGTAGCTCAACAGATGGAGTTCACGAGAGCAATGCTGCAAGCGCAGGACGAGCAGATCCGACAGCAGGCAGCTCAACTTCAACAGATGAGTGCCATGCTTACGCAAGCATTGCAGCTTGCAAGTGCGAATGCTGCCAATGCGCATATTGCAGCAGCTGCAGCTTCATCGTCGACGAGTCCTACACCTGGAGGAGACCCCTCAGCAGCACCTGCGAATGCATCGACTCCTGTGGACATGGAAGTAGACTCTGGTGTACGAAACAAGAGAGCAGAGGGTTACATTCCACAGTTGCCTCAGCTGAACTATGCGTCTATGACGAGCAGACATGCTGAAATCCGAGTTTGGACAGCCTACAGAGACGAACTTACGAGTTGGCTTTGTTTGCTCGACGACCGCTACGCTACGGAATTGCAAGAAGCGATCAGTAGCAATGTGGAAGTCTTGCAAGTGAGGCTTGAAGCCGGGAAAGCAGCCCGGTCAACCAAACTTTGGTTTTTGCTTCGTCAGTCCATGAGCAAGTTCCAACGTGGGCAAGATTTGGTGCATCTCATCGAGGTGAAACAAATGGGAGCAAGTGCCGGATACGAACTCTGGCGCTCGTTGAACAACGAATTGTCAGTTCGCTCCAGAGTGGAGGGACAGGCCCTCCGCGAACAGGCGTTAGGCCTGGTGCCACCAAAGCATCTCAAGCGACCACTTGATGTCGCCAGGTGGTACACCACCGAGCTTCTCAAGTTCGAGGCGCAGGTGAAGCATCGCTTCCCGGAGTTGCTCATCGGAGAACAAGAGGGAGTCCTGTGCCTGATGAAGCACTTGGATTCTGAGACCAAGAGATATCTGCTCCTCCATCACTCAACAAAGAGCATGGGTGAGCTGATGACTGGTTTGCAGTTTTACGACGAGCAACTTCGTGTGATGGACTTCCAGAGAGAAGGAGCATCCGGGTATGCGAATGCCTTCAAGGGTGGCAAGGGCGGAAAGGGCGACAGAGACAAGAGCAACAAAGGCTCCAAGGGCAACAAGGGCAACAAAGGCGAGAAAGGAGAAAAGGGACTGAAGGGTGGCAAAGCGAAAGGAAAGGATAAGAAAGGTGACCAAGGCGGAAAAGGAGACAGAGCTCGGAGCAAGAGCAGAGAAGCGAAGAAGACAGATGTCTGCCGGAACTGCGGGAAGACTGGACACTGGGCACGCGACTGCTGGGCACCTCCGAAGGACAAAGCCGCAGCGGCGACGAGCCAGGTCGTTACGACGCAGCCAGAGGCACCATCGTCTTCATCGTCTACATCGGCGAAAGCAGCAGCGCAGCCCACAACCAAAGGCAGTGGAAAAGCACAGTCATCAATCAAGACGTTTCTGGAAGGATATCACTTCGGTATGATGCTCACGAACCAGGTGGTTAGTTTTCCTTCAGATGATCGCGTTTACTGGTTGATTGACTCTGGTAGTTCGTTCCACATCATCACGAGAGAGACGCTTGAGAGCAACCACGTGAAGATCCTGAGTTGGTTAGAAGGACGCCCTAAGTCATATGCGGAGACTGCGACTGGAGATTCCGTTGAAATTGGCGGATCAACACATGTTTTAGTGGAAGTTTGCTTTGAAACCACCACCCCAGCATCATCGAAGAGCAGTTCTGAGCATGAGGGTGACGCTGTGTACATGTGTAGGGCTAGGTTTGAAGCCGTCATTTCCGATCAGATCAAGCACAATTTGCTGAACATCAACTTGCTTTGTCAGAATGGAGGTTGGGAGCCAGCGATGTGCGACCAGCAGGGCGTAATTACCGTCCGAAAGCACGGCGTAACGCTGAGACCAACCATGTTTGCTTCAGTTAGTTGGCTTGCGTCAGTTCGGAATGACCATCCTTTAGCGCTGAAACCGCAGGATTTGATCGCCAAAACGGAACAGTTTCGTCGAAGTCGGTCTCGCAAGTCGTCTTCGAGTCGTGATTTTCATCGTTCGACTTCGAATCGAGGTCATCGCAGCTCTGCGAGAGTGTGTGTTGAGCCCGAAAACCCCGAATTGCTGGATGTTTCATGTCTTGATGAGGTAGTTGATTGCGAGTTTCAGACGAGCCACGAACATGTTGACCTGGACCAAGGCGAAGCTAAGGACAGACTAAGGACAGTCGGTGACGTTTCCGGCTCTGCGAGGGATCAACTTCAATTTTTCAGTCATGTGGATACGCCAGTTGTTCGTGAGCTTGATAGGGATGAGCGCTTGATTTTTAGTGAAGACAACAGCGTTATCTCACACAAGCAACAGGACAACAGCACCACACCAGCAGTCGAGTGGCTTGTATTCGAAAATGACAGCAGCGTTATCTCACACAAGCAACAGGACAACAGCACCACACCAGCAGTCGAGCGGCTTGTTTTTGAAAATGACAGCAGCGTTATCTCACACAAGCAACAGGACAACAGTACCACACCAGCAGTTGAGCGTCCTGTGCATGAGCATGGTAGAGAAACAGTTGTCTGTCGTGCTTGCTTGGAGGATTTCCCTGATGAGGTTGAGACTGGCAGCTTGGATTGCTCAAAGAGGCGAAGTTTTCCTAGAGCAGGACAGATAGGAGACCGCCGCTATGGATCCGAGTGCCACGATGCAACGGAGCATTCAACAGTTGGAAGGCATGCGCCAGGGGGCGAGACGCAGGAGACTGATATTGTTGGAAGCCCACGCCGCGCAGCACGGCATAGAGCTGCCACAGACGCTCCGAGAGGAGCTCCAGGCGTCGTATGCCGAGGCGGAGTCCACTGGAGGGGACGAGATGGATCTGGACCTGGATTCGGCAAGGCTGGACCCTTCGACCTCATCTCCTTCGGTAGAGTACGTCATGGAAGAGACGGAAGCGGCGGAAGCACCGTCGTCCCACACCGGGGTGAGGGAATTCCAAGCGGATCCTTCGATGTCAGAGGCTCCAGCCAAGAGACCCGCTATGGTGCAGATGAAGCCGACGCCGAAGATCAAATCCAAGGAGAAAACCATGGCCGTGAGACCGGTGCGGAATTTGCTGCCGGACCATGTGGATCAATCGACCATGGGAGTCGATCCTCGGGAGCCCTCCGGCCCCACGCCGGCATCGTCAGCGCCAGCACGGAGAGGAAAACGGCGCTGGGCGTCGGCAGGCTGGACGACGTGGGTTGCTCGTCGGTTCGGAGGAGCTTGGACGGCACAAGCTTCGGGAGCCAGCGACTCACCGGATACGCCGGTGACGCTGTTTTGTCTCCTGTGCCAGAAATATGTCACCGAAGCCCACTTGATGAGCGAGCCACACGAAGCCAACATGCAGGGCTTCACGCAGACCATCTCCAAGGAGGGCCTCCACGTGACGCAGAACCCGGTGGATTGGACCACATGGGAGCAAGCGCTTGCCGAGCCAGAGCAGCTGGAAATTGGAGTAACGGAGGGCAAGGCTCGGTCAGTGGTTACGCTGGGACCGACCGGCATTTCGGGCGAGCTTCCTCAGCCGAACCCGAAGGAAACGACCGCGGCAGCACCGGCGAGCTCAGGGACAGGACCATCGGCAATGGTGGTGGAGGTAGACGAATCCGACGAGGATTGGGGAGAATGGAGGCCAACCACAGGGGTTCCAGCTCCAACGACCCCAGCACATCCGAAGGATCCCCCTATCTCCATGATGCAGCCGCCGGGAGAACCGGTCGGCCCGACGGCAGTGTACACGGAGCACCGCCGGGGCCCCGAGCTCTGGCATGCAAAGAACACCTCCCTGGCGGGAATCACTTTCCAACCTGGGCTTTCATGGTCCGTATCTGCAGCTGCATCTGAGCACACCAGGCCACACCTCAGAAGGGCTACAAGCCCTCGGACCTTTGAGGGAGAGCTTCCTGCGGATGCAGGCGAAGGACCGCCAGCGACCTGTCCGGCAATGTGATGAGGGTGGCAGAGACAATGGAAACAGGAGCATCGGGAACAGTGGGACCGGCAGAAAGGCCATTCAGCCCAATGAGCCTTCGCATGCAGCTCGAGACAGGGATCCTCACAGGCCAAGCATACGAGGACCGGCGCAGAGCAAGATCGGAGAACATACAGGCTGCGAGGGCGGTCGCCAAGCCAAGGTTGGCGCTCCCGATCCCTCCTCCACCTCCGGTTCCGCGACCCGAGCGCACTCCCGAGACACCAATTCCGTGGAGTGGCGCACCCTCTCCTGCATTCCTGGAACTCATCAGGCGCCGCCGAGATCGCCAAGAGCGCGATCGTTCTCGCTCCCCGTCTCCCTGAAAGGGAGTACTGAGAAGCCCAACCCAATCCTTGCAGCTTTGTCCCAAGATGAAAGAAAAGAGCCCGATACGCGACAGCCACAACAACAGTTTGAGTTAGTCACTGAAGAAGGAATTATTGGGGACAATGTGCGTAGTAAACACGCTGAGCTGCAGCACCACATGCAGGGACACGTACCATACATGTCGGACTGTGAGTTTTGCCAGCGGACTAGAGGGACCACTCCAGCACGAAAGCGTAGCGACCTGAACCCGAGAGAGTTTCAGCTTGACCAGTGCTTCTTTCGCAAGCTTGCATTCATCGTACTGGTTCATACCATGAGCTTTGCAATTGCAGTTTGCTTTAGACCTGAGGGAGAGAGCGCAGCAACAACAGCAGAACATTTGCATCCCTGGGTCAGGCACTTTGGTGTGAAACAACCGCATTTCATGTCTGATGCAGAGGGACTCACGAAGAACATCGCAGCGAGACTCGCTGATCTTTGTGAGGGTACTGAGGACAGCTTTGCACCCGAAAGGCATGCACCAGCAGCAGAACGAGCCATTAGGACCCTAAAAGGAATCGTAGCGACACATGAGCTTGAGTTGCGGGAACATGGCGTTGTTTTGGATGCTGAGTGTGCGGATGTTTTCGACCTTTTGTTTCAATACGCAGCACACACGCACAACAGGTTTTCAGTTTCTGTAGGGTCGACCATGACACCCATGCAGAAGATCCGCGGAGATCGCGTGCGACCGCAAGTCACGTATCCGTTCGGTGCGGTAGCATACGCTAAGATAACGCGGGCTAGAAGACCTGACGCGGATGCCAAGTATGCTCGAGGGATCTACTTGGGACCAGTGCTTGGGAGCACAGGTCATGCCATGGAAATCCGCTTGGATAGTGGGGAGACGAAACGGGTGATCGCGCCCGGACTCAAATTGCTCTACCCGTTGCGTTTCGACGCAAATCTTCTGCCCGGTGCAAAGGCCCTAGATGGCTTCCTGCCCCCGCCTGAAGCACCGAAGACCAAAGAGCTGTTTCTTCCATATGTTCCAGGTGGAGGTCCGAGCGTTTGATCCTGAGCAAGCAGGAGTCGGAGACTTGGAGATCCCGGAGATGTCAGTGCCGGATGCTGACTGGAATGTATCCGAATACCAGCCGTCCGAGGCTGAGGATGAGGATATGGGAGACGCTCTAGAGCATCCCCAGACGTTCCATGAGGGGGTCCCAGTCCGATACCTGGAGGAATTGCTCGAGAGCGCCCACTACACACCACAACCACTTTCTTGTTGTGACCACTACGACGTCGAAGCAGCATGTCACTTACTTGTTGGTCGGTCGAGCGTGGAGAAGTTCCCGTATGTTTGCTTGAACACAACAACACAACGACAGCACCACAAGCAACAGCAGTCGGTCGAGCGTGAAGCAGTTGAGTTGTTGAATCTCCAGGATCACCCATGTGTATGTTCCTCAGTTAAAGAGAAAAGGGAAGATGAGTCCGCAGGGGCGTACATGAGAATCCAAGACAGGACTCTGTGGGTGAATCGACCTCGAGCCAGCTACGACGACCTGGAAGGTTTCCAGCTGGACCCTGAAGAGACATGGCAAGGAATCAAGAAAGAAGTGAATGCGCTCGATAGTCTGAAAGTTGGTTATGCAAGATCAAAGAGCGACATTGATGAATACCGCAAAGCCAACCCAAACTGTCGGACGGTCAAGTCCCGATGGGTCCTCACTCAGAAGGCCCCAGGACTAGTCCGAGCAAGGATAGTCGCTAAGGATTTTGCTCATGGCCGACCATCCGCACTCGATTTGGGGTTGAGTTCTAATACTGCGTCGGTGGAAGCCCTCAAGATCGTCCTTGCACGGGCGGCGAAGGGAAAGATGCGGGCTTACGGCCTCGACATATCCACCGCGTTTCTCTTTGCGCAGGTAGTGGAACCCACCATTATCGAGTTGCCAAGCACATTCGCACTCGAGAGCGGCGAAACCGCGTACTTGATACTAGAGAAAGCGCTCTACGGTTTGCGTTCCGCCAGCCTCAGCTGGCAGCGACATCTGAACAGGATCGTGTCTGCCCTAGGCTTACAAGCGAGTCCGCTTGAACCGACGCTTTTCAGCGGATGGGTCAACCTTGAATCCGGATGGGAGTATATCATCATGTTAGCGTACGTGGATGATTTGCTCATTGTGTCCTCTACCGAGAAAGGGTTCGAGTACGTCCACGAAGCCCTGAGTTCAGTCTTGAAAGTCAAAGTGACAGGGAGGCTGATCGAAGATGGGCAGATGGAATTCCTCGGTCGTTTAATCCGTTGGGATGGACGACAGATCATGCTTGGGGTGAAACCTGAGTATGTGAAGTCGGTCTTTACATCCTTCGGATGGGACATATCCACCGTAAAAGCATCCTTGACGACACCCGACATCAGGAGTATGTACGATGAGGAGAGTGTTGAAGAGCCTTCAAAGGAGCTGTCCAGTGAAGCAGCTTCACGGTTCCGAAGTTGCCTAGGGAAGATAGGCTGGCTCTGTCAAACTCGCTCAGATATAACGTACTTTCACTCCATGTTGTCGCGCGGACAAAGCATGCCACGGCAAGTGCATGAAGATGCACTTCGCAAGTTCCTGCGATGGTTAGCAGCGTTTCCGCTGTTAGATCAAATCTTCCCGCTCGGAGATGGCAAGACCAATGAGGGGGAGAATGCCAGCCTGGTAGCCTATTGCGACAGCAATTGGGGCAGCGAGATGAGCGTAGCCCGGAAGAGCACCAGTGGCGGAGTGATCTACATCGCAGTGGACGGTCTGTGGTACTGCATAAAGGGGTACAGCCGCCTGCAAAGCGTTGTCGCACTCAGCTCAGCAGAAGCAGAGTTGTTTGCCATCGCCGAGGCAGCGAAAGAGGTGGCAGGACTTGCGCAATTGACGGCGCATATCTGGGGCACCCTCCAGAAACCCCACCGCGTGTACACTGACTCTGCCTCAGCTAGGCAAATTGCCAGCATGGAGGGGCTACTCAGGCGCATGCGGCATATAGACTTGAGGTTGTGCTTTATCCAAGACCGTGTCCATAGCGGCGAGTTGGCAGTAGAGGGAGTAGCCGGAACCGAGAATGTGAGCGATCTTCTCACAAAGAATTTAAATCGCCTCCAAACAGCAAAGCATACAGCAACCCTCGGACTAGAAGATGTGACCAGCATCGATTTCCGAGAGGTCCCGGCAGTCAGGTCTTGCTTGTTGCTGTCTGGAGTGCTAGATTCTGTACTCGGGCCAGACAACCTCGAATACGAAGCTTTCTGTCGGCTATGCGAACTCGGGACTGAATATTCAACTTTGCTGATCGAGTTTTGCACGAGTTCACGTTCGAATCTGTACCTGCAAGGAAGTGTGCACCAAGTATTTGTCCTGCCGATTACTCAAGGGGTTGACGGAACCTCGAATGACACCGTGGAGCGGGTCATGTCTGCAATGAATGTTGCGAGAGAATGGGGGATGAAGGTTGTTTTCTGGAGCAGCACTCCTTGTACCGGAGGTAGCCCGTACCAACGGCGACACGAAGATCGGCCGGGCTATCAGGACCATCTACAAGCTTTATTCACGGTGCATCGCAAGCTCTGGCGGAGCTTCTTAGTGATGGTGAACCACCCGCAAGTAGGGGTATGGGTCATAGAATGGCCGCAGAGGTGTGCCTACTGGGGATGGGCAAGTACCCGTTCGTTTGCAGGGCAACGAACCCATTACACTGGCGAAGTGCACGGCTGTGTTTCAGGCTTGGTAGGCAGAGATGGATTACCTATCCGAAAGATTTGGAAACTGATGTCGAACGATGAACAGTTTGTGCGAACAATGTCCGAAACGTTTGCATGTACCTGCAAGGGAGATCATTCACGAAACTTTGATCTCAAAGAAACGCAGCATTATCCGCCAGCTTTCGCGGACGTCGCCCTGGAAAGCTTGCGACTGCGGTAATTCGCGCCCGCCCGCCCCTGGCTTGCCCGCCCACCCGCCCAGCCAGGTTACTTTGCGAGAGTTAGTCGACCTCCAGCGGTCTGCAGCAGTGCAGCGGTCTAGGACTGAGGAATGCGCCGGCATGCGCGCCCCGGCGAGGAGCTTAGTTGACTTTGCGTGGAGCTTAGTTGACGTGACCAACAGTGAAACTCTTGGTCATGAGGGGGAGTTGATATATGTGACTGGCTCAAGTTTCGGCTCAACCCCGGTGGGGTGCACACAGTAGCTGAGCGGTAGCTGTGGTGAACCAGCCTCGAGTCCTCAAACAGTCGTTGGGGAACAGGCCTCATTCAACCCCAGCTTGTCCGTAGTTAGAGCCATCTGTGTGTCAGTGCAAGGTGAGTCTCTCCCTTGCTGCTAGGCTGAGCAGCAAGTGAGTCTCTCCTTGTTCCCTACGGCCTCCGGCCTGGGGTCCCCCACACCACGGCGGGCAGAGAGCGATCTCGCACCCTCGAGGTGCAGCGTTTTGGGGTAGCCGAGAGGGTTCCCTTGGAGGAATCCATCAAGCCCTATTCACAAGCCGAGTTCGAGGAGCAGCCCAGTGCCCGCGACCTCACACCGGGGCAGAGGGTCACAAACCAACTCCGTGCTTTGGCTCGTTGGTCTAAGACCAGGAACGACTGGATCGTTGACGCTGGAAAACTTCTGTCGGAGGCCCGCCGGCAGAAGTGGTGTGCCGAACTCAATAAGTCCAACATCTGAGCCCTTCCTTCAGGCTAGGAGCCTCTGTTTTCTACTTGGCTCTTCCTGACCAAGATGAGCTTCACAACCTGCGAGCATTGCTACACAGGATGGGTTCCTCGCCAGGACCTAGCTTGGTATCCCACCTGTTGGCATTGTGGCAAACCGTGGAAAAAGAAGCCAAAGAAAACGGGGGATTGGTCCTGGGGCACAGAGAGGAAGTGGACGCCGGAGCGGGTGAGAATCTCCCCAAAAGCTCAAAAGGGCATCAGAGCTGTGAAGGCCCTAGATCAGGCATGGCAGCACCTGGATGAAGGAGCCCGGACTGCGTTAGAAGCGGCAGGCTGGACCCCGAAGCACCCGCAACCACCCCCGGGCCTGGAAGCCAGAGGAGCCATGTCTGATCAAGAATACAAGGAGGCCGCACAGAGCCTGTGGAACGGAGCAGATGAAGCAGCCAAGATTCTGCTCAAGGAAGCAGGCATCGAGGAGCCCAAGGATGAGCAAATGGAGGAGGTTCCACCAAAAGTGCGACTTCAGAAAACAATGGCGGCCTACAAACAGAACACGAATGAGCTTCGCTCGCTCATTGCCAAGAAGGTTCAGCTCCAAAGCCGCACCGAAAGGCTCAAGGAACAGTTTGAGCAGAGTATGAAAGAACTTGCAGCAATGTCGGAGAAAATCGCCCAGAAAGAGCAGGACATCCTCAAGATCCAATCTGCAGTCAAGGAGCAGGTTGAAAAGGAGGATCAACCAAAGCAGGCCGTTGAAGCCAGCAGGCTCCTAAGATGTGCCGGCATTGCCCTCACGCCTGAGCAGCAGGCGCAGCTGAACAAGCATCTCAGACATGAGGCCGAAGAAGGGGAGCCCCAGAATTTTCCCACCTGGAAGAAGGAGGTGGGAGTACCCGCCGAGTTGATAGGTGCTGCCCTTCCAGAGGGAACAGAGTTCGGCCCGACAAGAAGAAGATTGGATTTTCGGAGTAGCCCAACCGAGGGTCGAGCTACTCCCCTTGAAAATCAGGATGAGCATCTGTAGGGCACAGGGCCACAGTGGAGTGAGGCGCGGCACTCCCTCTGGCAAGGGCCCGCAGCGAACGCGTCACAGTTTTGCAGTATAGCAGGTGGATGTGCACCGTTGGAGCAGCCAGTTTTTCTGCCTCCTCAGGAGGGTCACAGGCTTCGGCGCCATTGGAGACCGAAGCAAGGAGGCAAGGAGACCCAGGGCAGTCAAGGCCCGCGATTGAGCCCTGTGGTCAAATATGTTCTAAACAGGCTGGACTCCGCCTGCAAGACTTACACGACCATGGCTCATGAAGAGCAAGCCCCAGTTCCCACACATGGGTTTGGGGCGCAATTTTGCAGCACTCCGAATACTCTCGACTCTGACCGAGGAGCTACTCCCCTGCTCTTACCGGCGGATACGGAGCATGAAGAGAGTTTCTCCTTCAGCACGCAGGAGCAGCCTGTTTGTGCAGAAGGTACGGCTAGTGTAAACAAGTGGCTTTCGAGGAGTAGGAGAAAGACCACTCCCAGAAAGACAGCACTGGCCTTTGTTAAAGCGGAGTCGCCAGTCGGCCTCAGTGGCCCCAAATTCTTTCCCGCGTCCTTGCTAGATGATAGCGACATGACGCAAACCCCAGCAACTTGTACAGCTTCAGTGGGAACCAGACTACCTTCAGGGCATACTGGTCAAAAAACCAGGAAGAAGCATGCCCTGTGGAACCACGAAACCGAAAGCAAGCCAAGCTGTGGCACAAGTTAGAGGTTCAACTCGACGGACAGCACGCTATCAGTGCCGAAGCCGAAGAGACGATCATTGAACTAGCGGACCAAGCCCCTCAGAACGAAGGGCTCTTGGAGCACTGGACCTTGGAGCAGCTTTTCAGCTGTGCTTCTCGAGGCCCGTCGGTAGGGGTATCACCCTTGAGGATGGCTCTCAAGGACGTGCAACAGCAGCTAAGCCTTCCCTCCAAAGAACCCCTTCAAATTCGCTCTTCCAATGTCACCAGTTGGAGGGCGGAAATTGTTACCTGGCTTGACCAACTCAAGGAGCCGGTTGTGTGCCTTCAAGAAACCCACCTTATCGGAGACTCAAGAGAGTCAGCGGCCCGGAAAGCAGCACGATGCGGCTATGAGTTGCATGGCGGGTCGGGCTCCCCTGGTCAAGGGAAAGGAGTCCTCGGAGGTACGGGGATCTTGGTCCGTAAGCATTGGCAAGCCCGGTTCTTAAATCATGTTTCTTTCGAGGGGGGCGGTTTCACTGCAGTTGCGGTCAGAACAAGACAGGCGGAGATTGCATGCTTCAGCGTCTACTTGCGGTCAGGTGTAGCGTATGACTCGCACCCAAACGCTGAAATCCTGTCCCGCCTAATGGCAAATATAAAGGCTCACTCCGGGCACTGGTTTGCCATAGGGGATTGGAATGTGGCTCCAGAGGAGCTCCTGGCCAGTAACATCCTCAGTGAACTTCAAGCTTACCCGATTGTGACTGGGCAGGCTACGTGTGATAGTGGCAACGAACTTGACTACTGCATCTGCAGCAGCAAGCTCAGGAGCATCTCCAGCATCGCTGCAGATTGGACTGCTCCACATCGGCCCCACTCTAGCCTGATCCTCACTTGTGATACGATGGGGGGCCAGTGTAAGGTTTTCCAGCTTCCTGCGTTTGGACCTGTTGGTGAAGTGGCAGGGTGCAGCAGGAAAATGCCGTGCATCACGCATATCAAGTGGATGGGGCGCGAGATTTCTGATGAAGTCTCGCTGGCATTTGCCGCCCTGGCACAAGAGTGTTCGGCAACGGTGTGTCCCGAAGAAACCGCAGTCCGGGGCATCACCTTGTCATTGAAACACGGTCGACTTCTGGCCCCGTCCAAAGTCTATAAGTACACGGACAATCATGCAAAATGGCAGAGGCTGCAGGTCTGGACAAATAAAACCCCCCAAAAAATCATCAAAGCCGAAGAGCTCGAGAACCTGTTGTCAGGCCTGATTGATTCCGAGGCCCAGGAAATCAATGGCGACAAACAGGCAAAGATCAAATCCCTTCTCGCCGGGGAAGATGACATCGACACCCGCAAGTGGATCGCGGACGAAGCCTCAAGGGCCCAAAAGGAGCACGTCCGTTGCGACAAGGAGCGTTACAAGGAGTGGCTTGACGGCGCCGTTCAGAAAGGAATGAGGCCTCTCTTCCGCGCCATGAAAAGCCATGAATCTGGTCTTGATAGGCCTTTCCAAACAATGGAACCCATGCTCCGTCCATACTGCCGATTGGCCCAGTGGCAACCGATCTGGCAAGGAGAGTTCGAGCCTGTTCCAACCGTTTTTCCCCTACTGCTCGAAGAAGCCAAGCGAGAGGCCGAGCTACTCCCTCCGCTAGACCCGCTGGCAATCATGCTCCGCATCAAACGTCTGCCTCTGAAAGCCCCAGGACCAGATGGATGGACGATTCCCTTCCTTAAAGCCCTGCCTGAAAAACGGGTCGAGGATCTCACCCATTTCTTTCACCTTGTGGAAAAAACCGGCCAGGCCCCGCATCAGTGGTGTACCACTCAGGTCACCATGCTTGTTAAGTCGGTAGAGATCGAACGCCCGATTGCTCTATGCCATGTAGCGTACAAGCTTTGGACCCAAGCCAGGTACAACCTGGTGGCTGAATGGATGGCCCGCTTTGAGCTTGTAGCTCCGTGTGACGCGGCCCGTCCAGGACAAGCTTGTTTGGACATTTCTGTCCGCAGAGTCTTCCTCTCCGAAATCAGCCGTTCGAGAGGTTTAAGTAGGGTGAGTATCTTCATCGACCTCACTACTTTTTATGAGACAGTCGAGCATGAGCTGTTGATCCAACAAGCCAAAATCCTGGGTTTCCCCCAGGTCGTCCTCAATATAGCGCTCCAGATATATCGAGGCGAAAGACTGATCTCCTCCGAGGGTCGAGTTTCTCACCCCTTATGGGCCAGCAGGGGCATCATGGCAGGCTGCCCCATAGCCCCTGCCTTGGCAAAGCTGGCATTGTTTCCCACTTGCCAGAAAGTTTACCAGTCGAACCAGATCCAGTCCATGGATGTATGGCTGGACGACATCTCTGTCGATGTCGAGCACCGCGAACCGCAGGTAGCAGCAAGGCAGGCGCTTGCAGTGTTCCGCGCGCTTCAGTCGGAGCTAGGAGCAGCTAAGCTGCAGCTCAGCATCCGGAAGTCCGCTTTTGTATGCTCTGATGGGTCTGCGGAAAAAGAGCTCCGTATCAGGAGAAAGGTCAAAGAGCCGCAGGTGCAAAGTCTCGTCAAAGACCTGGGGGCGGATTCGTCTGGAGGCCGAAGGAGGCGGGTAAAGACCTCAAACAGCCGCATTCAGAAAGCGGTCAAGAGGAGCGCCAAACTTCATCGGTTAGGGCTAGGCCAGAAAAAGCATGCGATTCGCGCTTTTAAAACCAGCGCCTTTACGGCGGGCACCTGGGGGCACCAGGCCCAAGGGCTATCTCCAAAGAGAATGAAGGTGGTGAGGGGAATGGCGGTGTCCCACTCCACCAGACTGGCGCTTGGTTCAGCGGACGTGGTCTTTGATATGGGCGAGTTTAATGTCCAAGACCCGGTTATCCGCATCGTTCTGGAACATTGGGACAGCCTAAGCCGGTGCGTTGCTATCAATGGCCCGTGTGCGCCACGCGTTCAACAAGCATGGGGGGTAACGTGGAAAAGACTTGCGAGAGCGGCTCACCCCTGGAGACTAGCAGCTGGCCCGATTGCAGCTATGGTGTGCTATCTTCGCGACATGGGTTTTGAAGCTCCCGCCATGGAAGTATGGTCGAGGCCAGGCCTCACCATTAGACTCGAGTGGGGAAACGCCAAAACGGCACGGCAGGTGAAGGAGCAGCTGCGAGGAGCCATGCTGCGCGATCGTTGGGGGCGAATTGCAAGCCAGCACGGCGGCGGAGGAGCCGAGCATGGTTTAGACTGGACGACCCACAGGAGCCTGCTAAAAAAGGCCAAAGGGAACACTCTAAAGGTAACAGGGCTACGCATGGTCTGGCAAGGCGCTGTAGCCTTCAATGGACATGGCGGGCACGCGGTGTGCACGAGGTGCGGTGGGGCCAACTCCTTTGTGCATGCGCTCCACACTTGCCCTGCGTGGGCAGCGCACGACATTGGCCCCGACCCTGAGTGGAGGAGTAGGGTGGATGCACCAGAATGTTTCTGGCTGAGAGGGCTAGTCCCAGCCCCGCTTACCAAGCACCCTGACCACCCTCCCTTGATCCTTGAAACCCGTGTTGAAGGAAACCTTGAAGAAGCGGCACAGAGCTGCCAACCAGTCTGGTTTGGTACAGACGGATCAGGAGGACCACAGGCCTCCGATCCCAGGCTCAGAATGGCAACCTGGAGCTTAGTTGCCATACAGCGCAAGGATGGCCATCTGCCGGCATGCTGCTGGCAAGGCCCGGAGCCGGATCCGGCCTACAAGATTGTGGGGTATGCGGTGGGGGCCCTTCAGGTAGGTTTCACGGTCAATGACGCCGAGTCAAAGGCACTTGACTTCCTTTTGGGCCTGTCCAACCAAAACAATTTTGTTGCCTGCGATAGCAAAATTGCGCTCACCAGACTTAAAAACCCCAACGCCCATTTCCTTTGGCCTAGTATATGGACCGCAGGTCAGGATGACCGTAATAGATTAAAACCGGTCTGGACAAAAGGGCACTTAACCAAAGAGGAGCACGCAGCCAGGCATGGCACCGGCTCCTTATGGGCCTGGGAAGCCAACAGACATGCTGACTGGCTGTGCGGTCAGAAGGCCAAAGAGATTCTGTCACAAGAGCATGTGGCAAACGTCAAGCAAATTGACAGCACTGCACGAGAGATCTCCACTTTCTTAGGAAAGCGAGCTGAGTTCCTCCTCGCCAACTGCCCGCTGCCCTCAGCAAATGAGGTCAAATTTGAGAGGAAGGCTAAGGCCAAGGTCGCGCCTCCCTCCAAAAAAGGACCCAATAAAAAACAGCTTCTTTTGCATGCAGTCAAGGAGGCGAATCCTCAGACCATGCACAATTGGAAAATCTCTAGCGGAGAAAGCACCAACAACCTGTGCATCAAGTGCGAAGGGTGCGGGCTTTACGTGCAACAAGTCGATCCGCATGAGGTGGTTGTGCACGTTCTTCAGTTCCCGTGCCAGAGTCTGCCTGTGCCCACCTCGACTCCGTGGGGCTTTCATGTGTCTCACCCACATGATCAACCTTGGAGAGTCAGTGGTATGCAAAAAGTGCGGCGCTTTCCAAGCTGTCAGAATCCTAAAGGCCAAACCGGGATGTCAAGGTAGGTGCAGCCAGGTCTGCAAGAAGCCTAACAGCAAATTCCAAGAAGCCCAAAAAAGAAGCCTAGACCCCAAGGCTGGCGTGAAAGCCTTCTTCGGCTTGAGGCAGAGTTGCTCGCCCCATCCCGCAGCCGTTGTGCCTTCAAACACTAGTGTATGTGAAGCAGTGGCAAGTAGCAGCACAGGAGAGTCTCTCCCTCAGATTCCTCCTTTGCCTCCTCAGACCACACCCGCTTTTCCCAAGCCTAAAGAAAAAATTAAAGCCAAAGCAAAAAAGGATGGCCTGACACAAACCGCTCTCTCTTTTAGGAAGTGAGCTATGGGAAAAGGATGGAAGAAAGGACACGGCAAATCCAAAGGCCTCAAAGGCAAGCAATCAAGATTGCCACAAGAAGAGCTGGATGCAGCATGGGAGGTGAACATGGAAAGAAGCGCGCGAGATCTCCCTACAAAAAGCCCCGGCTCGATCTCCAGGAGTAAAGCAAGGAGCCATGCTAGGCATCTTGCCTTAGCGGAAAGCGATGCGCGTTTCCGGGCGAGCTCAACACCTCGCCCTACACCACCTGCTCCTCCGCCAAGCAGGCGAGGCCAGGAGGAAGACGTGCCCGAAGATCCTTCGGATGCAACCCAGGAGTGGCGCTCCGATCAGCTTTCCCCCTGGGAACGAAGGGTCAAGTTAAGAAGCTCCTCTGATTCAAGCGGGCACAGAAGGGAAGAGGTTCTCTCCCGAAATGCGGCTCCTCTGCCAAACTCCTCCTCATTGAACCCTGGGCGCCCTGTCGTCCACGCGGAGGTTGAGGATCTCACCTCTCTTCTTGACCCCGCAAGCTTTCCCGAGAGCTCAGGGTGGCCCCAGGACAACCAAGCATTCGAGGCAAACCCTCAGACAGTTAGAGCGACTAGTTCAGGAAGAAACGTCGCAGTGGCAGCAGACGAGCGTCAGAGGGCAGACCCACAGGAAGCCGCGTTCCACTTTCAAGGCCAGTGGAAGGCACACCGCGGCAAGCCAAAGGAACCTCTGCACTATCTTCCTGTCAACCTAGTCATGATCCATGACGTCACCCACAGCCTCCATGTTCGGGACACCATGGATCTGACTATGCTCATGTTCGGCCGTACGCGAGTAGCCTATGTAGCCGAATCGGCTCCCCTGGTGTGAAAATTTTCGGATGAAAGCCAAGCCGAAGAGGAGCGCATCAGTAATATCTTTCCCCGGTTAACGGCGAAGGTCTACTGGTATGGGCTTGTGCGCATCCGCCTTGCTGTGGCAGGGTGGAGAGCAGGTGTTTCCATTTTACATGTCGCTGCAGGAGCGATGTGTTCCAGGGGTTGAGGTTCTCACCCGATTCGGCGCTGGAAGCCAGAGTTGCTTCCAGTTCTTGTGCTACATGGCCATCATTTTGGCCTATCTTCGAGCTGAAGGGTGGACCCTCCGCGATTTGGGACCGCTAAATGTAGCCGTGAGTCGTACCACGGCAAATTCCCCCCATCCGAGGCTCATTTTCTTCGACACGAACGAATGGACATGGGAAGGAAAAGAAGCCAAACACAGCTGGACAGGCTTTTGGTCGCTTGTGGCGGATTTCAGCCCTTCACGCCAAGGCTGGCTTCGCGACAAGCTCAGACACGTTGGCGTGTACCCTAGGTGGTGCGCGGAAACGCTGTTAATGGAGTGTCAGCCCTTCTGGAGCCATCTCAGCGAACAGGGCATTATCGACTCGGGAGGGCCCTGTTTCAGTGATCTGCGATGAGCCAGAAGGTGAGTTTCTCCCTGAGCTGCGGCGAGAATCTTGTCAAGTCTGTAAGGACTCTGAGGGATGGTGAGGTTCTCCCTGCCCGTAGCTCTTTCCGTAACATCTCGGATGCCTTCACAAGCACGGCCGTGTTTAGCAGGCCAAGGCATTCCCGAGAGTAGTTGTTCTCACGTTTCACCTTAACTTCCGGGACTTTGGTCCCGAAGAGCCTAATTGGCTAGCGACGTGGCCCGCTTTCGAGTGATATATGTGACTGGCTCAAGTTTCGGCTCAACCCCGGTGGGGTGCACACAGTAGCTGAGCGGTAGCTGTGGTGAACCAGCCTCGAGTCCTCAAACTGTCGTTGGGGAACAGGCCTCATTCAACCCCAGCTTGTCCGTAGTTAGAGCCATCTGTGTGTCAGTGCAAGGTGAGTCTCTCCCTTGCTGCTAGGCTGAGCAGCAAGTGAGTCTCTCCTTGTTCCCTACGGCCTCCGGCCTGGGGTCCCCCACACCACGGCGGGCAGAGAGCGATCTCGCACCCTCGAGGTGCAGCGTTTTGGGGTAGCCGAGAGGGTTCCCTTGGAGGAATCCATCAAGCCCTATTCACAAGCCGAGTTCGAGGAGCAGCCCAGTGCCCGCGACCTCACACCGGGGCAGAGGGTCACAAACCAACTCCGTGCTTTGGCTCGTTGGTCTAAGACCAGGAACGACTGGATCGTTGACGCTGGAAAACTTCTGTCGGAGGCCCGCCGGCAGAAGTGGTGTGCCGAACTCAATAAGTCCAACATCTGAGCCCTTCCTTCAGGCTAGGAGCCTCTGTTTTCTACTTGGCTCTTCCTGACCAAGATGAGCTTCACAACCTGCGAGCATTGCTACACAGGATGGGTTCCTCGCCAGGACCTAGCTTGGTATCCCACCTGTTGGCATTGTGGCAAACCGTGGAAAAAGAAGCCAAAGAAAACGGGGGATTGGTCCTGGGGCACAGAGAGGAAGTGGACGCCGGAGCGGGTGAGAATCTCCCCAAAAGCTCAAAAGGGCATCAGAGCTGTGAAGGCCCTAGATCAGGCATGGCAGCACCTGGATGAAGGAGCCCGGACTGCGTTAGAAGCGGCAGGCTGGACCCCGAAGCACCCGCAACCACCCCCGGGCCTGGAAGCCAGAGGAGCCATGTCTGATCAAGAATACAAGGAGGCCGCACAGAGCCTGTGGAACGGAGCAGATGAAGCAGCCAAGATTCTGCTCAAGGAAGCAGGCATCGAGGAGCCCAAGGATGAGCAAATGGAGGAGGTTCCACCAAAAGTGCGACTTCAGAAAACAATGGCGGCCTACAAACAGAACACGAATGAGCTTCGCTCGCTCATTGCCAAGAAGGTTCAGCTCCAAAGCCGCACCGAAAGGCTCAAGGAACAGTTTGAGCAGAGTATGAAAGAACTTGCAGCAATGTCGGAGAAAATCGCCCAGAAAGAGCAGGACATCCTCAAGATCCAATCTGCAGTCAAGGAGCAGGTTGAAAAGGAGGATCAACCAAAGCAGGCCGTTGAAGCCAGCAGGCTCCTAAGATGTGCCGGCATTGCCCTCACGCCTGAGCAGCAGGCGCAGCTGAACAAGCATCTCAGACATGAGGCCGAAGAAGGGGAGCCCCAGAATTTTCCCACCTGGAAGAAGGAGGTGGGAGTACCCGCCGAGTTGATAGGTGCTGCCCTTCCAGAGGGAACAGAGTTCGGCCCGACAAGAAGAAGATTGGATTTTCGGAGTAGCCCAACCGAGGGTCGAGCTACTCCCCTTGAAAATCAGGATGAGCATCTGTAGGGCACAGGGCCACAGTGGAGTGAGGCGCGGCACTCCCTCTGGCAAGGGCCCGCAGCGAACGCGTCACAGTTTTGCAGTATAGCAGGTGGATGTGCACCGTTGGAGCAGCCAGTTTTTCTGCCTCCTCAGGAGGGTCACAGGCTTCGGCGCCATTGGAGACCGAAGCAAGGAGGCAAGGAGACCCAGGGCAGTCAAGGCCCGCGATTGAGCCCTGTGGTCAAATATGTTCTAAACAGGCTGGACTCCGCCTGCAAGACTTACACGACCATGGCTCATGAAGAGCAAGCCCCAGTTCCCACACATGGGTTTGGGGCGCAATTTTGCAGCACTCCGAATACTCTCGACTCTGACCGAGGAGCTACTCCCCTGCTCTTACCGGCGGATACGGAGCATGAAGAGAGTTTCTCCTTCAGCACGCAGGAGCAGCCTGTTTGTGCAGAAGGTACGGCTAGTGTAAACAAGTGGCTTTCGAGGAGTAGGAGAAAGACCACTCCCAGAAAGACAGCACTGGCCTTTGTTAAAGCGGAGTCGCCAGTCGGCCTCAGTGGCCCCAAATTCTTTCCCGCGTCTTTGCTAGATGATAGCGACATGACGCAAACCCCAGCAACTTGTACAGCTTCAGTGGGAACCAGACTACCTTCAGGGCATACTGGTCAAAAAACCAGGAAGAAGCATGCCCTTGTGGAACCACGAAACCGAAAGCAAGCCAAGCTGTGGCACAAGTTAGAGGTTCAACTCGACGGACAGCACGCTATCAGTGCCGAAGCCGAAGAGACGATCATTGAACTAGCGGACCAAGCCCCTCAGAACGAAGGGCTCTTGGAGCACTGGACCTTGGAGCAGCTTTTCAGCTGTGCTTCTCGAGGCCCGTCGGTAGGGGTATCACCCTTGAGGATGGCTCTCAAGGACGTGCAACAGCAGCTAAGCCTTCCCTCCAAAGAACCCCTTCAAATTCGCTCTTCCAATGTCACCAGTTGGAGGGCGGAAATTGTTACCTGGCTTGACCAACTCAAGGAGCCGGTTGTGTGCCTTCAAGAAACCCACCTTATCGGAGACTCAAGAGAGTCAGCGGCCCGGAAAGCAGCACGATGCGGCTATGAGTTGCATGGCGGGTCGGGCTCCCCTGGTCAAGGGAAAGGAGTCCTCGGAGGTACGGGGATCTTGGTCCGTAAGCATTGGCAAGCCCGGTTCTTAAATCATGTTTCTTTCGAGGGGGGCGGTTTCACTGCAGTTGCGGTCAGAACAAGACAGGCGGAGATTGCATGCTTCAGCGTCTACTTGCGGTCAGGTGTAGCGTATGTGTAAAGTTTTTCTACTACCTGGGAACCCCACCTACCAACCCAAAGGGTTGATGAGCATGTGTGGATTTGTGACTCATGTTTTACCGACAGCGCTTTTACCGGTTCAAGGAAAAAGAGCGACTTGAAGTTTAGCATGGTAGCGGAGCACACTGTGCATCCGGGACCGAAGCCATGCCTCGTGGCCGTGATGATGGTTTGGGTTGGAACCCTGATGCTGTGGAGCCAATGGAGCCCACAGAACCTACAGAGCCCATGGAACTCACAGAACCCATGGAGCCAATGGAACTCACAGAACCCATGGAGCCGATGGAACCCGCAGAGCCCATGGAAGAAGTGGAACAAGAAGAAGAAATGGAGCCACGAAGAAAGGAGATCAAGATTCACCGTGTTGGCATGGGAAAAGGCTACGGATCTTCAGCAAGCAGTTCAGCTGAAGGAAGTGGAAGTGCACCAAGGTATATGCCTCCAAAGCCGAAGAAGAAGCCCGAACGACCAGTGGTGGAAGGAAGAGATTACATTCCCTTGGAAGGGGGAGAACCAGACGGGCCAGTGGAGATCGGGAGTCCTAGTTCCTCTAGCCCCGAAACTACAATGGTGTACCAAGAGGCACCACCTACACCGAGAAGGGAGCCGAGAACACTTTCGTCTGGGCACATCGCCTTGGAGCTGCAAGAGCAGCAAGTGTCTGCTGAGCAACGCAGGCGAAGGCAGCTGGAGAGACTCTCTGCACTTGCAGCAGAGACGGAAAGGATCCAACGGCGAGCAAGGGAACGAGCCTTGCAGGAACCAGTTCGGTTTCCAAAGTCAGGAGGGCCACCGCCACCAGCGGGCCCAGAACCAGAGCAAGCTCCAGAGTGTCCACCGCCAGGAGAGGAACGAGCTCCAGAGTGTCCACCTCCGGACCCAATGCCGTGTGGTACGAAACTTCCTCTTCACACGCTGGACGGGGAACCCAGCAACGCAGCAGTGGCGGAACACATCCGCCGGAATGAGGAAGAGTATGCTGCAAGACGTGCCGGTGCAATTCCTTCAGGAGACGAAGCAAGAGCCAGGGAATCCAAGGAATTTGCTCGTGGAGTTGCATACTTTCGGGCCAGGTACGGCCAGCGAAGCCAAAGCAGTGGAACAGCGAGTTCCAGCCGAGACACGGGGCCTGGGACCCTACAACCCAGGACGGGGCCTGGGACCCTACAACCCAGGATGGAAGATGCGAGAAATGAGCCAGGGAGCAGTTCCAGAGGACCACCTCCGAAGGAACGACCTGCTGGAAGCAAGGCGCCACCTCCAGAGCCAAAGGGACCACCACCGAAGCGAGTGGGAGCAACGCAAGCCACTACGCTCTACCCGAATTCTCCTTGGAGGAGAACAGAAAGGAGAAGAATGCGAGAAAGGGGCGAGGAGCCAAACCCTGGAAATGAGGAAGATGAATGGGGAGATTGGTCAGGACGATGAGGTCGACTACCAGAAGGAGAAAGCAGAGATCGACTACCAGGAGGAGAAAGCAGAGATCGACTACCAGGAGGAGAAAACAGAGATCGACTACCAGGAGGAATCAAAATTCTATGGCCTATGTACAAACAAGAGCCTCTACTCCGACAAGACTATGAATGGAGCAAGAGATCCATTGGTGATGTGGATTTGGACCAGTATTCCAGGAGCAAAGAACCTCTACGACCCCAAGACTATGCAATTCGATTACAATGGAGCAATGGCAATGATGCTTATGCTTGGAGTATCAGGTGCGATCATGTTGTGCATTGGATGTTTGCAAGCGACAGTGCATTTGCAGTCATGTCGTCAGTCATGTTTGTGGAGATTGCAACATTCATGTTTTCGGAGGCGCTTGAGCAGAGGGGCACGGAGAGATCACTTGCGTTCGTGTGCTTGTGTGAGAAAACAACAGAGAGGAGCGATGCTGTGTGTGCTTGTCGTGTTACAGTTTTCTGCAGTGCAAGGGATGCAGCAGAATGGACCACCCCAACAACCCACAGAACTTTCTGAAATTCTGACTGCATTGACAAGGGCGACCCAAGTTGGAATGAGTGCGCTACAAAGGTTGGAGCAACAAGCAAGCAGTTCGGATGATCTGAACCGAAGGATTGAAAGTGCGACAAAGGCGATCAAGGCACCAGATGTTTGGAACCCACAAGCCTCGGGAGAGCATCCACCGGATTTTACAACCTGGAAACATCAGTTTCTGAATTGGCTAGGTTTTGCCGATTCGCAGTACTCAGAAGCTCTAAGTATGATTGAAAGTCTGGGAGCAACGCCGATCGATGTTTCGACTCTCACTACAGTGGAGAGAGAACTTTCGACAAAGCTTTACCACATACTGACTTCGTATATGCGGGGAGCAGCAACGCAACTGTCTCGAAATTGGAGCAGGGAGCGATGTGGGTATCGTCTCTATCAAAGTTTGCTTTGGGAATACCAACCAGCCACCAAACAACGAGCTCTAACCCTCAGTCAAGCGATTGGGATGTTTCCCAACTTCGATGGGGGCAAGAGCATGGTGGAGCAGATTGGTGCACTGGAAAACCTTGTTCGGGAGTACGAGATCGCTTCAGGAAAGACCTACGATCGAGATTTGTTGATGGGAGTTTTGCTTCGATGTTCACCGAGGGCGATTCGAGACCACCTTACTTTGACAATGCCCGAAGGAACAAACTACATGTCAGTGAAGCAAGCGATTCTTTCATACGAGCAAAGCAGCAAAACTTGGGATTACCAGACGGTGTTGAAGCAAAAGACCTTGCAGAACACAGCGAGCAGTTCGAATGCAGATCAAGGACCAGCACCAATGGAAGTGGATGCAGTGTACGAGAAAGGAGGAGGAAAAGGAAACAAAGGCAACAAAGGAAACAAAGGAGGAAAAGGATCCTACTCGTGGTCAAGCTTTGGAGCAGGATTTCGCCAATGGAGAAAAGGTGGACGAAAAGGAAGCTACAAAGGAGGAAAGAAAGGACGAGGCAAAGGTTTCCACAAAGGAGGAAAGAAAGGCGGAAAGAAAGGTGGAAAGCATGGCAAAGGAGGAAAGAAAGGTGGAGGAAAGAAGTTGGACAGAGATGTTTGCCGATTCTGCAAGCAGCGAGGACATTGGGGAAACGAGTGTCCAAACCGCAATGTTCGAGAAGTGCAGGCGAGCGAGGCCAGCACCGAGGTACCCCACTCGACAGTCGAGTCTGTTACTCCGTCGCAGAGTGCGAGCCAATACAGGATAAGGAGAGTGAGGAACATTGATTTCCATCACATTGCGAACACACCACCTGACGGCACAGAGCACTATGAGCTTAGCGAAGTTTCAGAAGAAGAAGGTGATTGGTTCACCAGAAGGATAGAGGTGCAAGGACCAGAGTGCTACTACATCGGGGATGAGAGTGAGAACAAACAAGATCATGAGGGTGATGAGCTGTATCAATGGTATGAAAACAGCTTGGAAAGAGTTCGAGGGGGATTGGGACCTCCAGGAGGATTGGAACCTCTGAATCAAGGAGGATTGGAACCTCTGAATCAAGGAGGATTGGAACCTCTGAGTCAAGGAGGATTGGAACCTCTGAGTCAGGGAGGATCGGAACCTCTCAATGTGCGAATGGTCCAGTTGGACACAAAGCAACATGTGGTGATCTTGGATTCAGGAGCAGATGTGAGTTTGTTACCACGAAGATTGTCGGATGCAGGCGTCGAAGTTTCGACCCCAACCTCTCTGAGGTTGCAAGACGCACAAGGGGGTGCGATGCGAGTTGAAGGTATGCGGCGAGCAGTTTTGCAGTTCAGTAGCTGCAGTGTGACTGAGGACTTTGTGTTGTCGGACACCAATAACATCTTGCTGTCTTTAGGAAGGCTACTCAAAAATGGATGGAAGTTTGTGTCAGTGGGATGCAAACAGCGCCAGGGGGGCGAGACCTGGGGAGAAGAAACCCAGGCGGGGGAACTTGTATCTCCCGATGGTAAGGCACGGGTGCCTGTGGAATACCAGAGGAATAGCTTGAGATTGACAGCGGAAGTTAGAGGAGTCGAGCAAGTCAGGGCAGTCAAGGTGACTTTGGCCTATGACTTTGGTAAAGTCCCAGAGAAGGATTGGAGCCTTCTACCGAATGGAACGCCAGTCCATCGCCATTTTGGACTTGAGTTTGTAAAGCCGCCGACAGGTACTTGGAAGTACAGGACCACCATCGTGAAGGTGGGCAACGAATGGGAAGTGATTGAAGCAACGGAATTGCTCGAGCGAAAATCCGACTTGGAAGATCGAATACCGGGATTGCTTTTTCGATCAGAAATTCTCACATTCTTGCACAGGACACCAGAGTATCTGGACAAGTGCTTGGTAGAAGAGGTAGCACCAGAAGAAGCACCAAAGGAGGAAGAAAAGAAGATGGAAGAGGAGCCAGAATGGTTTGGAAGAGAAAGAGGAGCTCCAGAAGAGTTGCAGGTGCCAGTGCCGAAAGGAGTTGTGAAGCAGCAAGGAAAGGCAGGAGGACACCAAGAGTTGGAACTCGACATGGGAAGTACTATTGTGGTGAATGGAGAGTCACTCACAGCAACGAGTGAGATTGATAAGCTGCGAGAAGGTTGTCGGTATTTGGGTTTGAGCGTCTCAGGGTCAAAGGTGAAGATGTTCAGGAGACTGTGCAACTACCTCACCGAAGACAGAGATGAGGACGCAGAAGAAGTTGCAGACAGGCTGAGGAAGCAAAGGCCCAAAGCAAGAACAAGACCCGGAGTGCCCGAACCGACAGAAGCAGAGATTGAAGAGCATATGGCAACCCACATGCCAATGCAACCATGGTGTGATTTCTGTGCAGCAGCAAAGTCGAAACAGGACCATACCCCACAAAGCAGTGAAGCAAAGTATGAAGACCCAGGAAAGCCAGTGATCCAGATGGACTTCATGTACATGGGTCAGAACAGTGTGAGTCTGATCATTCTTGATTCATGGACTCGATTTTCGTGGGCGATTCCAGTGCCGGGGAAAGCACCGACGAAGAAGTTGGCCGAGAAAGTGGTGAAGTTTTCTCTCGAGATGAACTACATTTCCGAAGAAGTTCTGTTTGCGATTGATGTGGAGCCAGCGACAACAGCCTTACTGGATTTGATTGTAGCAATACGACAAAAGTTAGGCTACAAGGCTGGAAAGTATCCAAACAAGCCCTACCACAAAGGAAGAACAGCGAGAGTGGAACGCCACATTCAGAACCTCAGGAGACAAAGCCTCACGATGATTGAAATGGTCGAGGATCGGATTGGGGAAAAGATTCCTGAAGATCATGCTTTACGAGCGTGGGCAATTCACCACGCAGCATGGTTGTTCAACAGGTACCACCTACACTCAGGGACGCAGAGTACAGCTTTCCAATTGGTCTACGGGAGACCATACCAAGGGCAGATTTTACCCTTCGGAGAGTATGTGTTTGGTCTGGCCAAGCCTGGAGGAGTGAAGAATCGATCCTTGTGGACAGGAGGAATATGGGTTGGAAAGGACGACCGGGACATGGACGTGATTACATCAAAAGATGGGATCTTTACGTCAAGATCTGTGCGGCGCACACAACCAGCGTGGCGCGCACGTGAGACCCTTCAACTTCAGGGTTCTCCTTGGACGAAGAAAGCCCCAAGGCTAGGGCACACCGCGCATGCGGCACCGTTACCGAGAATCGTGGAAGAACCAGGCAAAGAGAAAGAAGGAGGAGAAAATGAGCCAGAGCCAGCAGGAGATGAAGCAGGATCTGATGTGGAAAGTTCAAAGCATGACACAATCAGTGATCTATTGCTGAGCAGTGGTCAACCTACACCTCGAAGTTCATCAACGGATTCCAACCAAGGCGGGGGACAAAAGAGAGAAACTGAAGGAGAAGAAAGAGAGGAACCTGCGAAAGCTAGTAAAACAGCAGATGCTGAGGAGCCACCAACGAAGCAACAAAAGACTGCGGAAAGTTCACCTACAAGTGCTGATCCTGGAAGTCCGAAAGGAAGTCTATTTCCACCGTTGTACGCCGGACAGGTAGAAGAACAGGAAGACGAAACAGGATATCATGAAGATGACCTTTGGGAAGAAAGAGTCTGGAAGGAATGCGAAGAGGAATATGAAGCGGATAGTGAAGGAGAAGAAGAAGATGAGGATCGACCACCGAAAGTCAGCGAAGAGGAACTTGAAAGATTGGATGCAGAGGCAGGAAAAGCTGAACTTGACAAACTCGCCAACATGAAGGTTGTGAAGACGATCAAGAAGGAAGAGTGTTCAGAGGAAGGTAAGTTTCTGACACTAAGGACAGTTTTCGATTGGAGAAAGAGAGATGGAGTTTGGAAGCGTAGATGCAGAATTGTGTGTCGGGAATTCCGTGCGGGAGCCCAGAGCACGGAGGAGACTTTTAGTCCTACGTCAGGACACGCAGCAGTGCGAATGATGTTTCTTTTTCATCTCATCTACAATTGGGAGCTTACAGTTCTTGACATTCGTGACGCATTCTTGCAAGTCAAGCAGAAAGCTCTGATGTATGCTGATATCTCACCGTGGATTCGAACACTACTTGGTTTGGATGAAGACCATGTATGGAAAGTGGAGAAGTGTCTGCCAGGGCAAAGATCAGCGGCAGAACAATGGTTTACCCATTTGGTTGAGATTTTGAAGCGTTTGGGATTTGAGCAATTTGTTGGGATACCCTCAATCTTGAAGCACCGAGTGAAGAAGATTGCAGTGTCGATTCATGTCGACGACGAGCTAGTTGCAGGTGCAAAAGGCGAAGGAAGATGGCTGATATGCGAGCTAGAGAAGTTTTTCAAGCTCACAGTTGAGGGACCGTTCCCATCCCACCGGGGATCGGGAGAACAGCTTCATTACCTGAAGAGGACCTATGAGTTCCTTGAAGAAGGAATTTTGGTGACAGTGTCGAAGAAGCACTACGAGAAGCTTAAAGGACTCTACAAGCTGGGGAACCGAAAGCCAAGACAAACCCCAGAGCACCAGCTGATTGGAACAGTGGACAATTCCAAAGAACTGGAGGAGAACGAGTGCAAGAAGTTTCGTTCAGCGTTGGGAACACTGTTGTACATTTCTCAAGACCGATGGGATTTACAGCATGTGACGAAGTGTTTGGCAAGTAAGATGTCGAAGCCAACGGAACAAGCGTTAACCTGTTTGAAACAAGCTTTGCTCTATGTGCAAGGAACAGAGCAACTGGGATTCCTACTGAAGTACACAAAGGTTGGAAACAAGATGATGGATGCGATCTATCAAAGAGAAGAGCAAGAAGAAGAAGACGAAGAAAAGAAAGGAACACACAGTATGGAAGTATTCACGGATGCAGATTGGGCATCAGACCGTGAAGCGAGATGGTCTACATCATCAGTGATTGTGTGTGTGAATGCAGTGCCAGTACTTTCGTATAGCAGGACCCAGAAAGCTACAGCTTTAAGTTCGGCAGAGTCCGAAGTGCTAGCATGCTCAGGAGGAGCATCAGAAGCGATGTTACTGAAGAAGTTGTGGATGTTTCTTGCAGGAAAGTTACTCGTGGAGATCCGGATGGATTCAAGTGCGGGAAGACAATGGATGATGCGAACAGGAGTCGGAGGACTCAAACATATCGATCTGAGAGTATTATGGCTTCAGCGAGGGGTGAAGAACAACAGCTTCAAAGCAAAGCCAGTGCCTACCAAATTAAACATTGCCGACTTGAATACAAAGCGCTTAGGAGTATCTCGAAGGAGATTTCTCATGTACCATATTGGAGCCATGGTGTGGAATGGAGAAAGTCATGAGCGTTATGGGAAAGAAGAAGCAATGGAACATGTGGCAGGTGAAGTTTGCCGAAGCCAAGTTCGAGCACTACGTGCAACTTTGTTGAGTGAGCGAGGAAGCAAGACGGCTAGAGCGATGTACTTGACAATGATGGTGAATATGATTTCTCAGATTGCAGGACAGCCAGACGATTTTGGAGGACGAGAACGAGAAGAACGAGAATTTGTTTTCATCTATGTGAAGGAAGTGAGTGGATGGATTATTCTTTTCAGTGTGCTACTAGGAGGAATTTTCGCTTTACTCTTGTTCTACATGGTCGAGCAGAAGGTGAACGAAGGACGACAGGAACCACAGGAAGAAGGACCACAGGAACCACAGGAAGAAGGACCACAGGAACCACAGGAAGAAGGACCACAGGAACCGCAGGAAGAAGGACCACAGGAACCACAGGAAGAAGGACCACAGGAACCGCAGGAAGAAGTACCACAGGAACCACAGGAAGAAGGACCACAGGAACCGCAGGAAGAAGGACCACAGGAACCGCAGGAGGAATTCACTATTCGAAGATTTGTGCAAAAGTATTGTCCGCCCGATGAGGATGATGTTCAACGTACAGCAAGGGCAGTCAATATGTATTTCCGTGATGCACCAGAGGATTCAGCGACAGGCAGTGGTAATGGGATGCCTGGAATCAGTACAGTACCAGCAAGCCAAATCCATGTGAATGACGAAGAGCTTGCAAGGCGATTTCAAGAATGGGGAATGGTTAATATCATTCCTATGGCACAGGATGTGGACGAACAGCTACGAGCACAACCCCATTATGTGTACACGCCTCATGGCAAGAGGTACCACCGACCTACATGTGCAGATGTGCAAAGGTCAGAGAGATTCACTTACAGTGCAGCAGTGCATGCGAGATTGCACTACCGTCCTTGTGGCAATTGCAGGCCCGGGACCATGTGAGTGAATGATGGAATGTTTCACTTTTCCGTACAGTGTGAGCTACAACGAGTACAAGCTTACCTGAGCGAAGTGTTACCCACGAGGAAGCAGTGGGAACAGTTTTCACCGAGTGCAAGGACTCCAATAGGGAGAGCACAACGAGGCCATCGCACAATACCAGATGAGCCCAACGACATACCTGTACAGTTTCTACAAACCCGTTACTGTAGAGTGATGTTGAGCTTACAGTTCGCACAACATCAAGGCGGGGTGTAAAGTTTTTCTACTACCTGGGAACCCCACCTACCAACCCAAAGGGTTGATGAGCATGTGTGGATTTGTGACTCATGTTTTACCGACAGCGCTTTTACCGGTTCAAGGAAAAAGAGCGACTTGAAGTTTAGCAGTATGACTCGCACCCAAACGCTGAAATCCTGTCCCGCCTAATGGCAAATATAAAGGCTCACTCCGGGCACTGGTTTGCCATAGGGGATTGGAATGTGGCTCCAGAGGAGCTCCTGGCCAGTAACATCCTCAGTGAACTTCAAGCTTACCCGATTGTGACTGGGCAGGCTACGTGTGATAGTGGCAACGAACTTGACTACTGCATCTGCAGCAGCAAGCTCAGGAGCATCTCCAGCATCGCTGCAGATTGGACTGCTCCACATCGGCCCCACTCTAGCCTGATCCTAACTTGTGATACGATGGGGGGCCAGTGTAAGGTTTTCCAGCTTCCTGCGTTTGGACCTGTTGGTGAAGTGGCAGGGTGCAGCAGGAAAATGCCGTGCATCACGCATATCAAGTGGATGGGGCGCGAGATTTCTGATGAAGTCTCGCTGGCATTTGCCGCCCTGGCACAAGAGTGTTCGGCAACGGTGTGTCCCGAAGAAACCGCAGTCCGGGGCATCACCTTGTCATTGAAACACGGTCGACTTCTGGCCCCGTCCAAAGTCTATAAGTACACGGACAATCATGCAAAATGGCAGAGGCTGCAGGTCTGGACAAATAAAACCCCCCAAAAAATCATCAAAGCCGAAGAGCTCGAGAACCTGTTGTCAGGCCTGATTGATTCCGAGGCCCAGGAAATCAATGGCGACAAACAGGCAAAGATCAAATCCCTTCTCGCCGGGGAAGATGACATCGACACCCGCAAGTGGATCGCGGACGAAGCCTCAAGGGCCCAAAAGGAGCACGTCCGTTGCGACAAGGAGCGTTACAAGGAGTGGCTTGACGGCGCCGTTCAGAAAGGAATGAGGCCTCTCTTCCGCGCCATGAAAAGCCATGAATCTGGTCTTGATAGGCCTTTCCAAACAATGGAACCCATGCTCCGTCCATACTGCCGATTGGCCCAGTGGCAACCGATCTGGCAAGGAGAGTTCGAGCCTGTTCCAACCGTTTTTCCCCTACTGCTCGAAGAAGCCAAGCGAGAGGCCGAGCTACTCCCTCCGCTAGACCCGCTGGCAATCATGCTCCGCATCAAACGTCTGCCTCTGAAAGCCCCAGGACCAGATGGATGGACGATTCCCTTCCTTAAAGCCCTGCCTGAAAAACGGGTCGAGGATCTCACCCATTTCTTTCACCTTGTGGAAAAAACCGGCCAGGCCCCGCATCAGTGGTGTACCACTCAGGTCACCATGCTTGTTAAGTCGGTAGAGATCGAACGCCCGATTGCTCTATGCCATGTAGCGTACAAGCTTTGGACCCAAGCCAGGTACAACCTGGTGGCTGAATGGATGGCCCGCTTTGAGCTTGTAGCTCCGTGTGACGCGGCCCGTCCAGGACAAGCTTGTTTGGACATTTCTGTCCGCAGAGTCTTCCTCTCCGAAATCAGCCGTTCGAGAGGTTTAAGTAGGGTGAGTATCTTCATCGACCTCACTACTTTTTATGAGACAGTCGAGCATGAGCTGTTGATCCAACAAGCCAAAATCCTGGGTTTCCCCCAGGTCGTCCTCAATATAGCGCTCCAGATATATCGAGGCGAAAGACTGATCTCCTCCGAGGGTCGAGTTTCTCACCCCTTATGGGCCAGCAGGGGCATAATGGCAGGCTGCCCCATAGCCCCTGCCTTGGCAAAGCTGGCATTGTTTCCCACTTGCCAGAAAGTTTACCAGTCGAACCAGATCCAGTCCATGGATGTATGGCTGGACGACATCTCTGTCGATGTCGAGCACCGCGAACCGCAGGCAGCAGCAAGGCAGGCGCTTGCAGTGTTCCGCACGCTTCAGTCGGAGCTAGGAGCAGCTAAGCTGCAGCTCAGCATCCGGAAGTCCGCTTTTGTATGCTCTGATGGGTCTGCGGAAAAAGAGCTCCGTATCAGGAGAAAGGTCAAAGAGCCGCAGGTGCAAAGTCTCGTCAAAGACCTGGGGGCGGATTCGTCTGGAGGCCGAAGGAGGCGGGTAAAGACCTCAAACAGCCGCATTCAGAAAGCGGTCAAGAGGAGCGCCAAACTTCATCGGTTAGGGCTAGGCCAGAAAAAGCATGCGATTCGCGCTTTTAAAACCAGCGCCTTTACGGCGGGCACCTGGGGGCACCAGGCCCAAGGGCTATCTCCAAAGAGAATGAAGGTGGTGAGGGGAATGGCGGTGTCCCACTCCACCAGACTGGCGCTTGGTTCAGCGGACGTGGTCTTTGATATGGGCGAGTTTAATGTCCAAGACCCGGTTATCCGCATCGTTCTGGAACATTGGGACAGCCTAAGCCGGTGCGTTGCTATCAATGGCCCGTGTGCGCCACGCGTTCAACAAGCATGGGGGGTAACGTGGAAAAGACTTGCGAGAGCGGCTCACCCCTGGAGACTAGCAGCTGGCCCGATTGCAGCTATGGTGTGCTATCTTCGCGACATGGGTTTTGAAGCTCCCGCCATGGAAGTATGGTCGAGGCCAGGCCTCACCATTAGACTCGAGTGGGGAAACGCCAAAACGGCACGGCAGGTGAAGGAGCAGCTGCGAGGAGCCATGCTGCGCGATCGTTGGGGGCGAATTGCAAGCCAGCACGGCGGCGGAGGAGCCGAGCATGGTTTAGACTGGACGACCCACAGGAGCCTGCTAAAAAAGGCCAAAGGGAACACTCTAAAGGTAACAGGGCTACGCATGGTCTGGCAAGGCGCTGTAGCCTTCAATGGACATGGCGGGCACGCGGTGTGCACGAGGTGCGGTGGGGCCAACTCCTTTGTGCATGCGCTCCACACTTGCCCTGCGTGGGCAGCGCACGACATTGGCCCCGACCCTGAGTGGAGGAGTAGGGTGGATGCACCAGAATGTTTCTGGCTGAGAGGGCTAGTCCCAGCCCCGCTTACCAAGCACCCTGACCACCCTCCCTTGATCCTTGAAACCCGCGTTGAAGGAAACCTTGAAGAAGCGGCACAGAGCTGCCAACCAGTCAGGAGGACCACAGGCCTCCGATCCCAGGCTCAGAATGGCAACCTGGAGCTTAGTTGCCATACAGCGCAAGGATGGCCATCTGCCGGCATGCTGCTGGCAAGGCCCGGAGCCGGATCCGGCCTACAAGATTGTGGGGTATGCGGTGGGGGCCCTTCAGGTAGGTTTCACGGTCAATGACGCCGAGTCAAAGGCACTTGACTTCCTTTTGGGCCTGTCCAACCAAAACAATTTTGTTGCCTGCGATAGCAAAATTGCGCTCACCAGACTTAAAAACCCCAACGCCCATTTCCTTTGGCCTAGTATATGGACCGCAGGTCAGGATGACCGTAATAGATTAAAACCGGTCTGGACAAAAGGGCACTTAACCAAAGAGGAGCACGCAGCCAGGCATGGCACCGGCTCCTTATGGGCCTGGGAAGCCAACAGACATGCTGACTGGCTGTGCGGTCAGAAGGCCAAAGAGATTCTGTCACAAGAGCATGTGGCAAACGTCAAGCAAATTGACAGCACTGCACGAGAGATCTCCACTTTCTTAGGAAAGCGAGCTGAGTTCCTCCTCGCCAACTGCCCGCTGCCCTCAGCAAATGAGGTCAAATTTGAGAGGAAGGCTAAGGCCAAGGTCGCGCCTCCCTCCAAAAAAGGACCCAATAAAAAACAGCTTCTTTTGCATGCAGTCAAGGAGGCGAATCCTCAGACCATGCACAATTGGAAAATCTCTAGCGGAGAAAGCACCAACAACCTGTGCATCAAGTGCGAAGGGTGCGGGCTTTACGTGCAACAAGTCGATCCGCATGAGGTGGTTGTGCACGTTCTTCAGTTCCCGTGCCAGAGTCTGCCTGTGCCCACCTCGACTCCGTGGGGCTTTCATGTGTCTCACCCACATGATCAACCTTGGAGAGTCAGTGGTATGCAAAAAGTGCGGCGCTTTCCAAGCTGTCAGAATCCTAAAGGCCAAACCGGGATGTCAAGGTAGGTGCAGCCAGGTCTGCAAGAAGCCTAACAGCAAATTCCAAGAAGCCCAAAAAAGAAGCCTAGACCCCAAGGCTGGCGTGAAAGCCTTCTTCGGCTTGAGGCAGAGTTGCTCGCCCCATCCCGCAGCCGTTGTGCCTTCAAACACTAGTGTATGTGAAGCAGTGGCAAGTAGCAGCACAGGAGAGTCTCTCCCTCAGATTCCTCCTTTGCCTCCTCAGACCACACCCGCTTTTCCCAAGCCTAAAGCAAAAATTAAAGCCAAAGCAAAAAAGGATGGCCTGACACAAACCGCTCTCTCTTTAGGAAGTGAGCTATGGGAAAAGGATGGAAGAAAGGACACGGCAAATCCAAAGGCCTCAAAGGCAAGCAATCAAGATTGCCACAAGAAGAGCTGGATGCAGCATGGGAGGTGAACATGGAAAGAAGCGCGCGAGATCTCCCTACAAAAAGCCCCGGCTCGATCTCCAGGAGTAAAGCAAGGAGCCATGCTAGGCATCTTGCCTTAGCGGAAAGCGATGCGCGTTTCCGGGCGAGCTCAACACCTCGCCCTACACCACCTGCTCCTCCGCCAAGCAGGCGAGGCCAGGAGGAAGACGTGCCCGAAGATCCTTCGGATGCAACCCAGGAGTGGCGCTCCGATCAGCTTTCCCCCTGGGAACGAAGGGTCAAGTTAAGAAGCTCCTCTGATTCAAGCGGGCACAGAAGGGAAGAGGTTCTCTCCCGAAATGCGGCTCCTCTGCCAAACTCCTCCTCATTGAACCCTGGGCGCCCTGTCGTCCACGCGGAGGTTGAGGATCTCACCTCTCTTCTTGACCCCGCAAGCTTTCCCGAGAGCTCAGGGTGGCCCCAGGACAACCAAGCATTCGAGGCAAACCCTCAGACAGTTAGAGCGACTAGTTCAGGAAGAAACGTCGCAGTGGCAGCAGACGAGCGTCAGAGGGCAGACCCACAGGAAGCCGCGTTCCACTTTCAAGGCCAGTGGAAGGCACACCGCGGCAAGCCAAAGGAACCTCTGCACTATCTTCCTGTCAACCTAGTCATGATCCATGACGTCACCCACAGCCTCCATGTTCGGGACACCATGGATCTGACTATGCTCATGTTCGGCCGTACGCGAGTAGCCTATGTAGCCGAATCGGCTCCCCTGGTGTGAAAATTTTCGGATGAAAGCCAAGCCGAAGAGGAGCGCATCAGTAATATCTTTCCCCGGTTAACGGCGAAGGTCTACTGGTATGGGCTTGTGCGCATCCGCCTTGCTGTGGCAGGGTGGAGAGCAGGTGTTTCCATTTTACATGTCGCTGCAGGAGCGATGTGTTCCAGGGGTTGAGGTTCTCACCCGATTCGGCGCTGGAAGCCAGAGTTGCTTCCAGTTCTTGTGCTACATGGCCATCATTTTGGCCTATCTTCGAGCTGAAGGGTGGACCCTCCGCGATTTGGGACCGCTAAATGTAGCCGTGAGTCGTACCACGGCAAATTCCCCCCATCCGAGGCTCATTTTCTTCGACACGAACGAATGGACATGGGAAGGAAAAGAAGCCAAACACAGCTGGACAGGCTTTTGGTCGCTTGTGGCGGATTTCAGCCCTTCACGCCAAGGCTGGCTTCGCGACAAGCTCAGACACGTTGGCGTGTACCCTAGGTGGTGCGCGGAAACGCTGTTAATGGAGTGTCAGCCCTTCTGGAGCCATCTCAGCGAACAGGGCATTATCGACTCGGGAGGGCCCTGTTTCAGTGATCTGCGATGAGCCAGAAGGTGAGTTTCTCCCTGAGCTGCGGCGAGAATCTTGTCAAGTCTGTAAAGACTCTGAGGGATGGTGAGGTTCTCCCTGCCCGTAGCTCTTCCGTAACATCTCGGATGCCTTCACAAGCACGGCCGTGTTTAGCAGGCCAAGGCATTCCCGAGAGTAGTTGTTCTCACGTTTCACCTTAACTTCCGGGACTTTGGTCCCGAAGAGCCTAATTGGCTAGCGACGTGGCCCGCTTTCGAGTGATATATGTGACCGTAGTGATGGCTCAGGGTCTCGGCTCAACCCCGGTGGGGTGCACAGGTAGCAGAGCGGTAGCTGTGTGAACCAGCCTCGAGTCCCCTAACTGTTTTGGGTACCAGGCCTGCTTTTTCACAGCCTTCATTTGAGCCATGTCCAGAGCACCTGTGCAGTCGAGACCCTCACTGCCAACAAGTGACGGGTTGGAGTCTTCTCACCCAACTTGCGATGCAGAGAGCCAGAAGGAAGGCACGGCCCGACTGGAGGGCGAAGCAGCCCGGCTTGGGGAACTCTTCCCTTATGCGAGTCCTCTTACAGCCGGCTGTGGAGTTTCTCCAGCTTTGGAAGACCAGGTAAGAAGCTCGAGCAACCTGGCAAGTGTAGAGCGAACTTGGGCCCATAGAGCCAATTGTGGTCCCAGCCAAAGCAGGACTTTCCACCAAGCACTCTGCTTTCGCTGGCATCACAAGGGCCGGAAAGAGTGGCTGCTCCTCTCCGAGGACAGCAGCGTGTATTTTGTTCGCACCAGCAAATCCGGCAAAACAGTCCGAGCCGGACCTTGTGGGCAATGGAGATGCATGGAAGACCCAGCAGAGCTCCACGGGGGAACGGGAGGCGACCCGCCCGTGCAGTGGCTTCGCCTTTTGAACTTCAATTGCACTGGCTGTGGTAACATTCCAACCCATAACCTCAACTTCGTGCCTGGTCCTGGGGAAAGGCAACCAGCGATCTTGTATGGAGAGGATGGAAGACGCATCGAGCTCCAATGTGCCCTTTGTCTTGAAAACTTCCTGGAGTGCACGTGGAGCTGGCCGAGCTTCGATCAAGCAGTCAGGAGACAGGTGTTTCTGGACGATGCCTCCCTGGCTGACTTGCGTCAGTTAGGTCACCAAGGTACGGAGCCCGTAGAATCTTCGCTGGCGCCGCTGTCTTCTGCAGCCAGCGCACATGGCTGGACCTTCCTTGAGGAAGGGTGTTCTCAGGATCTAGACTCCCCAGAAGAAGCATGCAGCAGTGAATGGCTTGAGTGTGGCTTTGAAGACTTGGAAGACATCCCCTGGGAGGTCTGACCTAATACGGCCCCAACCCACTCAAATTGCAGGAGCTATGCCCTGCCAGAATCAAGGGTGAGACTCTCCCCTCCGGAATCCAATGTCATAGAGGAGACTCTCCTTTTCAAGCAAGGATGTACAAATCAAAGCGAAACTGCTTGCAATGATTGCATAAGGAAGCAGGTTAGAGCGAAAGCAGTTCAGTGCCCAGTCCCGGCACCCCCTTTTCCATCCAACGGAATAGGTTCGCAGTTGTTCCGTTGGACACCCGGCAGGACTGGCCGCCATGATGCGGCCTGTGTTCAGCCTGACACCGGTTCGGCACCCTTGCTCGGTCTGTCAAGCAGACCGCTGGACCGGGTTTTCGGGCTCAGGTGCTTGCGGGTACTTTCAGGCCCAACACGGGGTTCTCGCAAACGCAGCGCACGCACGGAAAACGTCAGTACCGGTCCCTGTAGATCCTCACTGGTTGATGAGGGGAGGGTTGCGCGCTGAGATGTTGAGGAACGGACGAGGATCCAAGTACACCGGCAGGTTGAGGCCGAGGGCATGATGCCCTGCATCAGTTTGGGGTTACCCGTGTTTGGCCTTTGAGTATTTCCTTTGCTGTCCCTGCAGGGTGTGTTGTTTTCTCCTGGTGGTGCAAGCCCAGCCAGGAGGAGCCTAGCGGCAGGCGTTGTTTGTTAGGGACCAAAACCTAGGCTGACGGACAGCCTGAGGCACCAGATTGCGGAGGTTAAAGGCTGTGGCTCGGTGCCCGAAAGCCTGCCCAGCTGAGATGCCCAAATCAACCAAGCCCTCCCTGCGTGCAAGTGGTGTGGGTTCCTCTGGAGCCGCTGAGGTTGAATCAGTGAGTAAGAGCGAGAAAGTTGGTTCTTCCTCCCTGGTGAGTAAGTGCGAGAAAACCAGGTCAGCATACGGGGCAAACAGGAGCTCAGTGCTGCTGCGGCATGAGTTTCTGGGGCCTAGGTTAGTAAGTGCGAGAAAGCTTAGGCCTGTTCCGGAGGTTGGCGACTTTTGCCAATCCACTTGTTTGCAGTTTGTACAGGCATTGCCCATGTGTCGGTTCCGGACCTTCTGCCTTTTCTGAGTGAGCCGAATGTGGGTGAGTTTCTCCCCTGTACAGGCAGGGCTTATAGGGTAGGCAGTACAGACCAGGCAGTTCAACCTGCAGAACATTTGCCTAGGGCTTTGTATAGAGCCAAACCAGTGAGTAGCCGTAGGCCGCCGAGCTTCTCGCGGAACTGGTTAAGCCCTCAATGCTTTCTCTCGGTGTTCCCTGCACATAGTTCGGCCGTGTTAAGCAGGCCAAGGACACCTCGAGAGTTTTTCCTTTTCTGTGCATAGTTAATGTTTTCCGGAACTTCGGTTCCGAAGAGCCTAACCTGGCTAGCGACGCAGCCCGCTTTCGTGTGATATATGTGACCGTCCCCTAACTGTTTTGGGTACCAGGCCTGCTTTTTCACAGCCTTCATTTGAGCCATGTCCAGAGCACCTGTGCAGTCGAGACCCTCACTGCCAACAAGTGACGGGTTGGAGTCTTCTCACCCAACTTGCGATGCAGAGAGCCAGAAGGAAGGCACGGCCCGACTGGAGGGCGAAGCAGCCCGGCTTGGGGAACTCTTCCCTTATGCGAGTCCTCTTACAGCCGGCTGTGGAGTTTCTCCAGCTTTGGAAGACCAGGTAAGAAGCTCGAGCAACCTGGCAAGTGCAGAGCGAACTTGGGCCCATAGAGCCAATTGTGGTCCCAGCCAAAGCAGGACTTTCCACCAAGCACTCTGCTTTCGCTGGCATCACAAGGGCCGGAAAGAGTGGCTGCTCCTCTCCGAGGACAGCAGCGTGTATTTTGTTCGCACCAGCAAATCCGGCAAAACAGTCCGAGCCGGACCTTGTGGGCAATGGAGATGCATGGAAGACCCAGCAGAGCTCTACGGGGGAACGGGAGGCGACCCGCCCGTGCAGTGGCTTCGCCTTTTGAACTTCAATTGCACTGGCTGTGGTAACATTCCAACCCATAACCTCAACTTCGTGCCTGGTCCTGGGGAAAGGCAACCAGCGATCTTGTATGGAGAGGATGGAAGATGCATCGAGCTCCAATGTGCCCTTTGTCTTGAAAACTTCCTGGAGTGCACGTGGAGCTGGCCGAGCTTCGATCAAGCAGTCAGGAGACAGGTGTTTCTGGACGATGCCTCCCTGGCTGACTTGCGTCAGTTAGGTCACCAAGGTACGGAGCCCGCAGAATCTTCGCTGGCGCCGCTGTCTTCTGCAGCCAGCGCACATGGCTGGACCTTCCTTGAGGAAGGGTGTTCTCAGG